>ML778762.1:388218-405101 GCA_009831015.1 Picea engelmannii
ATACGCAGATCATGACCCTTAAGACTTAACTTTTAACCTTCTACCCAAAATCTCAACCCCTTTTCTCATGTAAACATGGGAAGAATCGACTCACCTTTTTAACGATGATTGAAGTAGATCCTCCGTTGAGCCTTTTATTTCCTTGCTGCTGCTGCCCCTTCCACAAAGCTTCCTGCAATCAAGGTAAGACTACACATGCATGCTACTGATCTACTGGGGGGTTAGAAATAAAACATAAATCAAATAACATAGACGAGATTCATGTACTTGGGACGGGAAAAGCATCTTTTTCATTAGTCTCAAAATAAATCACTTACAATGAATTCTGAGACTGGCCACCGTTCCTCGATCCTGATCCTGGGCTCCTCCTCTTCTTTTGTCCTCCAACTGCTGTAGCATGAATTTCTCCTGAAGCTTGAGGCAAAGCTAAAGGGTTGGGACAATAATGGACTTGGCAATTTGGCAGAGTTTCTTTGCTATGATTTTTCCTCCTTTGAATAGTACCCCTACCCCTCCTTTTATAGGATAGAAGGAGCTAGGGTTTTAGGCGAACTCTCGGCCATGCATGGCCGGGAGTTCCAGTTAACTGACAAAAAGCCTCGTGTCCCGGCGGAAACTTTCCTAATTTTTTGCTTTGTTAGGTACCCGTGGGCTGTATTGGGTTAGCCCGTGGATACCCACGTGCAGTAGAAGGACAGCAAGCGGTCCCCCGCGCTCAGTGAGAAGTTAGGGCGCGGGTTGCTTGTTTTAAGTGGTTTTTTGAGGATTTGTTTAGCATGGATTTGGCTAGGAAGAGGCATGAGTTGGCCTGATGCCAGGTAAACCTGTGTGGTGCATTTTAGGGTTATAAAAGTATCTTGCCTCCTAACCCACCTTCACCAGTTCGGACCATAGTGGTCTTGACTCCCTCTACCTCGGGCAGTGGTCTGATACCATCATCGGTGGCAACCACTGCTCCATTTACGTAGAGTGTGATGGGTCCTCCATTCTCATATGGGATTCCCAGCTTCAATTCGAACTCAGTCCTTACCTACTCCACCTTACAGACCATGGTTCTAGGGGAAGGGGGCTCAAAATATCAAGTGCAAGGGTCCACTGGGGGCACTTCAGTCCCCTTTAATCCTATCTCTTATGGTGGGGGTCATATACCTCCTCCGCCCCCCTCCCTCGGTGGTGCTTTCCAACAAACCATCAAGCTGAATGCCAATTATAACTTGTTTGGAGCAGGCAGTTTAGGACCTTCGTCTTACACTAAGCTGGTGGGATCTATGTCATTCTATTTGTTCGGTGTGTTTTGGAACAACACTTTCTCTTCAGCTTTCATCTTGGCTGGGGGCAACCCCAGTTTTGGACAACAGAACCCCGTGAAGGGTACTATTCCTACATAGGGAGAAAGTACAAGAGTTTTCTCCTCTCAAGGGCTTTGGAATCCTTGGCAAGGATCTATTCCCTTGCAAGGGATGTCAGTCGGGGGTAACCCCTTCCTTTCTCAATGGAACCCCGGGCAAGGTTCAATACCTATGCCCGTCAGATAGGCTGGGGGCATCCCCTTCCAAAATACTTGGAACACAATGCAGGGAGAAATCCCAGCCCAAGCCATGTCATTCAATTACAGGAGTCATTCGATGATATCCCAACAAACACATTTTCCATACGCTAGTCAAGGCCACAATTCCTACCAGAACCCTGACCAACAGTCCAACTTTTCCTCGCAACCTGGTGCGAGTCAAACTCTAGGACCCCTTTTTCCTATACATAGTACTCAACCTAAACTACCATTTCTGGCAATGCTACATTTTCCATACTTGTCGAGATTTCTTAACGACCCAATTTGTCATGATCCGTGTTGGCCTCCCATGCCACCCAAGTTTCCCTTGGATATTCCAAAATTGGAAGGCAAGCCTGGCGAATACCTAGGTGATCACGTGACAACATTTCACTTATGGTTCTCATCAAACTCACTATAAGACGACTCCATCCAGTAGCTCATTTTTCAACGCACTCTTATTGGGGGTGTTGCGAAATGGTATATTGAGCTCGACCGCCTAAGGTATTCTTACTTTAACGACTTGGCGATGGTCTTCTTGAACCATTTCCAGTTACCCGTGAGATACGATGCCGACACCAAATTGCTGGCCAACTTTGAGAAGACTAAGGTCGACCATATCTCTGATCACATTCGAGAATGGAGGTGATGGAAGACTTTGATTAAGGTCCAAGTCCCACTGGATTTCTTACTGGAGTGGTTCCTAAAGTATTTGGTGCCTTGCATTTCCAAGGACATAGCAACTTATGGAGTATTTTTAGAGGAGAAGGTGATAATGAGAGCGCAAAAACTTGAACTGATCTATTCTCAGTCCGACATGCTCTATGAGATTTTTCCAGATGCGCCATGATCCATCCTCGACAAAGCCAAGAAAAAGTTTGGACCCCATGACGATGGTATTGTGGGCTCATCACAAGGAAATTCAACTGACCTGCTGTCAAATCAATTGCAACAATTGTCGATACAACATACTGCGGCCAGCCAGACCTCTGGTTCGACTGTTTCCCCTACCCAAATGTCAGACATACACAATGTGTAGTCGACAAACCCGAAGGCCAACTAGTAGCCTAAGGGAAAGAAGAAACAATGAAACAAGAAGGGTAAAGAGGACAAAAAGGATAATAAAAATGATTACGGGGGAAAAACGGAGAAGAGAAAGTCAAAGTATATGTGTAATCTTTGCATGGAGGACCACCCGAATCACCTATGCCCTCGACTCGCGGAAGCTCAGAAGATATTGGCGCAAAAACAACCTGTTGTGCTGACGAACTAATTTCCACATGGGAAAAACATGGCTCAAGCTTCAACATCCTCAAGCACGAAAGGGGGCAGTCAGGGACCCCCCGTGTCTACTAGTAATAAGTCATCCGCGAATGTTTACATGTTGAAAGCCGATGCTCATATAGTGACCAAGGCCTGAGATTATGAAATGACTGAATCTATCGAAAAGGGAAAAGAAGCCACAAAGTCATCGATTCCTCTCTAGATTGAGAAGACGATGGGAGAAACAATGATACGCATCCTGAAAGGGGTGTTCAATAAAGCTTTTCATAATCCAAATGCGAGGGCTTCCCAGAACTACTCCGTTGTGGAATATTTGGCATAAACCCCTTTCACGATTTCTTCTTTGGAGGTCCTCCAAAGTTGCCCTTTGCAAAGAAAGGCTCTGTTATCCATATTGTGATCTGCAGAGACTTGTAACCCGTTAGCGATCGTTCTTGATCCAATCGACTTGAAACCTCATCTTCCTTACCACGTTGTATTTCAGATAGTAGTGGCTTACACCATGAAATATTTTACTTGGAATATCTTCCATACTGTGGTTGACGAGGGCACCTCGACTTGCGTGATTTTGTTGGCATGTTGGAAGTCCAATGGCCAGCCCAGTTTGTCTTTGTCACCTATGTTTCTTATGACATTCGACAGTCGGTTGTTCAGACCACATGGAATCATTCCTTCTTTCCCCATGAAGTTAGGAGAAAATACTATGTGCTTCGAAGTTGAAGTGGTCGATGCGCCTCTCAACTAAAACCTCTTGTTAGGGAGGAGTTGGACCTATGCAATGCATGCAGTGGTTGCTATAGTTTTTCGGCTCTTGTTATTTCCACACGAGGGTCACATTGTTACCATTGACCAGTTGTCCTTCTCTCGTCCTGACCCTTCATCGGGGGCATCCATGATACCAATGATTGATAATCCTTAGCCCAAAACCGTCAAATTAGGGGTTGGTTTGTTTCCATAATTGATGAGTACTTTCGATTACCCGCCACCTTCTGGCGATGTTAAGCTTATATTGGCTTCCCCAGACCAGCCTAGGGATGAAATTTTTCAAATGTCGTCGTTTCGAATGAATTACTTTCACAATCTATGGACTCTTCCTTCCCCATCAGTTTCGATGGAAAGGACAGGGCATTCTAGCATGTCCATGCCCTTGTCTGCGACTAAAGTTGCATACAACATTGTCCAGTAAGCTTCAGTCGACCCCAATCCAACTCCCGCACAAGAGTTAGATCTAGTTCTCGAGCCTATATGGGCTCAATATTCTCTTGCCACTACAGATCCTTTAGACCTGGTCTTGCCCTCAGATGAGGTAATTCTGGAGGCATTGACTGGTCCAGACAGACCCTGGGATGATATCCATCATAGATCTCACTTCCTCTCGGAGTTAAGGAGAATAGAGGCAGGAAAATTTGTTTTGACTGTCAATGGAGATAGGTCTTGTCATATTAATCCTATGGCTACGCATGCATTTTATGCCAAGGGTAATATGGTGAGTATCGCTAAAATGATTCCCATTGATATCTCCAGAACCCCTGGCATCGTGGAGAATTTTTTTGTCCAAGCGGACTTCTCCCCCAAAGAGATTTGAATTTATACAGAGTTATTTAAGGAATTCTGCGACGTTTTTGCTCGGTATTACGAGGAAATGCCAGGCAAAGACCCAAGAATCATCGAACATGAAATAATGACTTATCCTGACGCTAAGCCGGTCCAACATAAGCTTCATCCGGTAAAACCTCAGAAAGAGGTAGAAATTAAGGCTAAAGTAGAGAAACTGCTTAAAGATGGTTTTATCTACCCCGTGCAGTTGACAGAATGGGTGTCAAACCCCATTCCAGTTAACAAAAAATAGGGTACGATCCACGTATGCATGGACTTCCATGACTTGAGCAAGGCCTGTCGTAAAGATAATTTTCCTACCCCATTCATCAATCAGATTGTCGATGAGTGTGTAGGCTACGAGGTCATTTCATTCATGGATGGTTTTTCAGGATATAACCAGATTCATATCAAACCCGAGGACCAGCATAAAACAACTTTTATTTGTCCTTGGGGCACGTTCTCGTATCGTAAAATGAATTTTTTCCTGAAGAATGATGGAGCCACTTTTCAGCAGTCCATGTCATTTGATTTCCATGACCTTAGACATATAGTCAAGGCATATCTTGATGATCTAGCATCACGCTCTCGCAAGAGATTTGATCATCCCACACACCTCCGAATAATTTTCGAACGATGTCACTACTATCAGATTCGCTTGAATCCTAACAAGTGTAGTTTTGTGTGACATTGGTTCATCTCTTAGGTTTCATTATTTCAACAACATGGATCATGGTATATCCTCTCAAGGTTGAGGCGATAGTTCAATTGCCTCCCCCGTGCACAATACCCCAGCTTTAGAGATTACAGGAGAAAGCAAACTTTTTTCGGTTTTTTGTCGCGAATTATGCCGAGATCACTAAAGGGTTTATGCATCTGTTGAAAAAGGGAGTCCCATTCTGTTGGGACAAAGCCGCTCAATGCTCTTTTGAAGTGTTGAAAAATTCCCTTACGTCTTCCCCTTTGCTCTGGCCTCCCGATTATAACATAGATTTCTTGTTGTAATTGGCTGCTGCAGAGTCAACCATCGGCATGGTCTTGGTTCAAAAGATGATCTTCTCGAGAAAACTGTCATTGTCGTTGTGAACACTTTCCAATATGTGTTGACATGACGATTCATTGGGGAAAAGATTAGTAGATGGATTGTAATACTCTAGGAATTTGACTTGGATTTTGTTTCCGCGAAATCCAAAAAGTCGTTGGTCTTTGTTGAACTTATTTCAGAACTTCCGGTCGAGTCTAGTGATGTCACGCTCGAAGAATCTCCTATAAAAGGAGACATTTTTATAATCTCATCTTTGGACCCCTGGTATGGAGATATACTAGTCTATCTCCAGACTTTAAAGTGCCCTGTTGCTGCTTCCCGCGACAAGCATTGACAAATTCTCCATCAGGCACAAAACTATCTCATACTTGATGACACTTTGTATCGTCGAGGTGTAGATTTCATTCTTCATCGGTGCCTTATACATGAGGAAGCAGAGCTCATTCTGAATGACTGCCACAATAGAGAATATGGTGGTCATTTTTCTGGGTTGGCAACAACCCAAAATATTTTATGTGTCGGTTACTTCTGGCCTACGTTAATCAAGGATTGCGTTGAGGCGGTCAAGAAGTGCCACCCATGTTAGATCTTCTCTCAAAAGATGCGGGCACATCCTACTCCCATGTTTCCTATCATTGTTGTTGGTCCTTTCACCAAGTGGGGGATTGAATTTACGACATGTCACTCGGTTTCAGCGAGGGGCATCGTTACATCATCGTGGCAGTAGAATACTTCACAAAGTGGGTCAAGGCTATGCCAATGTTTAACAATGATGGAGAAACAACAACTCTTTTCATTTTTAACCAGATCGTAGCAAGGTTAAACATCCTGAAGGAGATTGTCACTGACCATGGTAGTCACTTCCAAAATAAAATGATGACCGAGTTAACATCAAAGCTTCGGTTGAGGCAAGTGTTGAAAAGTCAACAAGAAATGTGTGTCTAATTTATTTTTCCCTTAAATAAATTGGACAATAAATATTAATCTATTATCTCATAATTACTTGAAATAATTAACTGAAATGGAAAATCAGTTAACTATAGGAAATTCGAGTTCAAAGGTTGACCGGTGGGACATGGCAGTCGAATTAGTTGTAACTAAGTGACTTGAAGTTGTAACAGAGTTATAAGTCTAGTTATGTGAGTTGTGAAGTAGTTTAACTCAGTTAAGTGAGTTAAGCTCAGTTGTACTAGTCGTAACTGAACTTACACTGGTGAGAGTTTAGTGAATTAATTATTAATTAATTCACAATTAGTGATCTCACATGCAACTGAAGATTTACCACCGTTAACTACATGCATGTCAGATCCAGTGGAGACCCAGTTGAGACAACAGGTGAAAAGGACAGTTTGGCTATCAGTTGTGATTTGAGTGAAGTGCACTCATGTAATCACACACACAATGGATGTGCCCATGATCAATGTGCAACCTAGGAAAGAGGAATTCAAATCATTTGCAGGTTTTCCATTAGTAGGGATTGCGTAGAGGAGCCAGGTTGTCTGGAGGCAGATAATTGGCACATGTATTTGCTGATTTTTGTATGATAGTGTGAGGCGATTGTATATTGTATTGAGAGATCTTGGATTAGAGTTTTGTATGATATTGTTTCATGATCCATGATATACATAATATATGATAGTGGGGTTTTTAGCTTTGTGTTTTCCTGGTAAAACATCTGTGTTATGTGCGATTGATCTTTCTTCTTGATATTGCAATTGGCGATCATGTTTTAAATTCTGCGAGAATATTTGTAGAAGAGATTCTATATTTAACAGTGACATATAATTGTTAGATTAGGAGAATCCAGGAAAAACATAATTTGTATTGAAATTTTTACATGGTATCAGAGCGTAGAAGATTGCAGAAGCTGAGTTTGTGACTGGATAGAATTCGAATTTGCAGAAAGAATTTCTTGGTGCTACAGATGATTCAAGATTAAAATTGCTTTCAATGGATTGAGGTTAGAGTATGCACTCGAAGGAAGCTCAAACTACATTTCTTGGAAGGACGGGATGGAGGCAGTACTCGAAGACAATGGCTTGAAGGAATTCATTGACAAAGATGTTCCTAAGCCAGATGTTGCAAATCTTGATGCATGGCAAAAGAAAGTGGCAAAGGCAAGTAGGATTCTATTGGAGGGAGTACGAGACCACATTGTCTCAAGCCTCCATGGGAAAGCCACACCACATGCAATGTGGAAGACTTTGACAGATCTATTCCAAAACAACAGTGACCATAGGAAATTGGCACTAAAAGATAAACTCAGGAAGATCAAGATGGAGAAGGGTGAATCCATTCCAAAATATCTCACGAAGTTTGTCCAATGTCGGGATGAGATGGGGAGTGTGGGAATAAAAGTATCTGATGATGATTTGGTGAGATTGGCACTCCTATGACTTCCCAAGAGTTGGCACAATTATCAAGACTCTGTCAATAGAAGGGAAAAATTTTCAGATTGGGAACGACTATGGTTGGATTTGGTGCAGGAGGAGTTCAGGCGGAACACCAGAGATGGATCTTCATCAAAGCATGATGATGACGAGGATTGTGCTTTGGATGCCAAGGCAAGGAAAGGGAAGGGGAAGAAATTCCATTCAAAATCCGAGTCTAAAGGCAAGAAGATGGATTTGTCCAAAGTGAAGTGTTTTCACTGTCACGAACATGGGCATCTCGCTATTAATTGTTCGCAGAAGAAGAAGAAGAAGAAGTTTGTTGTAACTACAACTGGTGATGCCCTTGCCTCGCAATTTGAACTTGACTTCTCTTTGATTTCATGCATGGCTTCAAGTGCATTGGGATCGGTGTGGTATTTGGATAGTGGTGCTTCCTTCCACATGACGAGAGATAAGGAGTTTTTCAGTGACTTGGAGGAGAAAGATCTCAAAATGCATATTGATATGGGCGACGATGGACAATACATTGTGAATGGAATTGGTACCATTAACTTTCATAGGGAGTCAGGTAAACCATTTAAATTGAAAGATGTTATGCATGTTCCAGGTCTGAAGAAAAACCTTGTCTCAGTCACAATGCTGGAGGACAGAGGCTATGACGTTGTTTTCAGTGATGGAAAAGATTTCCTGCGACATAAAACAATGGGTCAAGTCAAGAAGATAGGGATTCGAGTTAAGAATATCTACAAGCTGGAGGTATATGGTTGCGCTGCCATGATGGGAAAGGCAAAACAAGTGGTGAGCCAGGATGAGGGTGAATTATGGCATAAGCGATTGGGCCATCTTCATCATGGATCCTTGAAGATCATGCGACAAATATCTACTGGACTTCCAATGGGAACGCTTTCTTAGTTAGATCAGTGCAAGGGTTGCACCATGGGAAAGTATGTAAATTCCACCTTTCATGAAAAGGAGAACCGTGCTTCGGTGTTCCTGGAGAGAGTTCACACAGACGTGTGTGGACCATTCTCTATTGCTTCAATAGAAAAACATAATTATTATGTTATTTTTTTTTATGACTTTTCTCGTAAATGTTGTATCTTCTTCATGCAGAAGAAGGATCAAACATTCTCAAATTTCTATGAGTTTAAAGCATTGGTGGAGAAAGAGTCGGGGAAGAAAGTGAAGGATCTAAGGAGCGATAATGGTGGAGAATACATCTCTAATGAATTCAAATGCTTATGCAACAAATAAGTAATTTGAAGAGAACTCATAACGCCTCATAACCCACAGCAAAACGGGGTCGCAGAGAGGAAGAACAAAACGATCGTGGGTGCAACATGAGCGATGTTGCATGATCAGGGCCTACCAATGCATTTGTGGGTGGAAGCATGAAATACTCTAATTTATGTGAAAAACCATTGTCATCATAGAGCATTTGGTATGAGTACACCTGAAGAAGCTTTCACTGGTAAGAAACCTGATGTTTCTCATTTTAATATTTTTGACTCATCTGTTTATGTGCATGTGAACAAGGATGCTAGGAAGAAGCTGGAACTGACTGCTGAAGTTGGGATATTTGTGGGGTACATAGAAACACCCCATAATTATCGTGTGTATTTTCCTAACAATAATATGATTGTTATGCGATGGGATATAAAATCCGATGAGGGGAAAGTCATGCGGTTGTCGCTTGAGAGGGAGCTAGACTTGCGTGCAGAGGAGGAACTGCTGGTTCCCAAAGATGAGTCTCAATATGTGGATCAACCACATGAGAAGGTTCATGTAGTGGAGGAAGCCACTCATGCAGAGCCATCCATCAGAAATGGAAGAAAGCGCACCATGAAAGTTGATAGATTGAGACTAGATGCTGCACAGAATGTAGGAGCCCCTACTTCACAGCGCAGACAAAGACAGTCTCCTAACCGATTTACTGGATACATGGCTCTCATGAGAAAATGTATTGTGAATGAACCATCTTCCTTTCAAGAAGTAGTGCAGGATCCCACTTGGGTTGATGCAATGGTGGAGGAGTATGAATCCATTGTAAAAAACAGTGCTTGGGAAATCATTCCAAGGCCGATTGATAAATCAGTGGTAGGTTCAAGATGGATCTACAAGGGTAATATTTTAATCATTGTTCTTTATGTTGATGATTTAATACTGACTGGTGATGAGCAGTTGATACACTCATGCAAGGAGGACCTTGCAAAGGAGTTCGAGATGAAGGATTTGGGTCTTCTTCATTATTTCCTTGGATTGGAAATATGGCAGCGAGATGGTGAACTTTTTGTGTCTCAAGGAAAGTATGCAAGGGAGATACTGGGTAAGTTTCACATGGAGGGTTGCAAATGAATGGATACTCCTCTTCCAGGAAACTGGAGGAAAGAGGATTCTACTTTTGGAGAGGTAGTGGATGCTACTGTCTATTGAAAGTTAGTGGGTTCGCTAATGTATCTAGTGAACATGAGACCAAACATTTTATATGCGGTTAACCAACTGAGTCAAACGATGGTTAAGCCTACCAAGCTCTTTTGGAAGGTGGGTAAGCATGTCCTGAGATAACTGAGGGGAAAATCTGAGTATGGATTATGGTACAGACAGACAGATGATGTGAAGTTGCATGGATTCACGGATGCAGATTAGGCGGGTATCCCAATGGACAGAAAGAGCACATCAGGGGGGATCTTTAGTATCATATCTACAACTGTTTCTTGGTACAGCAGGAAAAAAAGATCCGTGGCACTCAGTTCAGTGGAAGTGGAATACATGGCAGTGAGTCAAGCTGCATGTGAGTCTATCTAGATGAGAAAGATCCTGGTTGGTTTGTTTGGTTCTCATTTAGATCCGACAGTGATTCATTGTGATAATCAGAGTTGCATTAAACTCTCGATTAATCATGTTTTTCATGATAGATTTAAGAATATAGATATCCGGTATCATCATCTCAGAGATTGTGTGCAATAGAAGATCATGTTGCTTCAGTACATTCCTATGGAAGATCAGGGTGCAAACATTCTAACGAAGGCGCTCACCAGGAGAAAATTCGAATACCATAGAGACAGGATTGGGTTGAAGGATAATCCCTTTCTTGTTGAGAGGGAGTGTTGAAAAGTCAACAAGAAATGTGTCTAATTTATTTTTCCCTTAAATAAATTGGACAATAAATATTAATCTATTATCTCATAATTACTTGAAATAATTAATTGAAATGGAAAATCAGTTAACTATAGGAAATTTGAGTTCAAAGGTTGACTGGTGGGACATGGATTCAAATTACTTGTAACTAAGTGACTTGAAGTTGTAACAGAGTTATAAGTCTAGTTATGTTAAGGTCCTAACCCGCACATAGGTAGATCAATGTATTCAGATGTAATAAAGGTCAATATTAATAAGGCCTTTCAATAAAATAGAATCAGGCAGATGTAAGAAGACCTAATAGAATATTCCGCTTCTAGAAGGATCTTCCTCTAGATGCTTCTCTTAATAGACATATTTAGTATAAATAAGGGTCGAGGGTATGAAAACCATAGCTTGGAGATTATTGTAAAATAGCGCTACTCGACTGGAGGTTTCCCCCTCGAAGAGGCATGTGAACATTGATTTCTGAATCAAAGTGCTATTTCAGTTGTTGTTCTCATATTATTACTGTGTTATTGTGGAGATTATGCTGGTTATATTACTGTTATTATGCCATTTCTAGCATTTTATTTCTGTCCTGCGTATTTATTATATCTGGTATCTTGCAAGTGGTATCGGAGTACTTTCCTTGGCAGAAATTGCTGGAATTTTTTTTTCAGGGTAGAGACGTATTCCGACGTCTTTAAGCCACAAAGATCTGTCATTATGCGCGTAAACCCGCGGTTGAGGGATTCATACACGCAGAAAATACAAGTGGTTCTTAAGTGCACATCTGTTGGCCACCCTTGTAACCCTTGTTGGTAGCCCTTCGAGTGGTAGTGCATCAGACAACACCTATGTACAGATCGACCTAGATTTCCTTAAGCCCTCTTTAGATAAACCTATCGACCGCCGGACTGCTATAGTGTCACCGAGAAAAACACTTGGGAAGATACTCTCTAGTACCTGGGTAGTCGGGTAGTACAGCTAAGGGTACGATCTATCCTCCCTAGTTAGTGCCCTGAGATATTGGGCCGAGTACTACTGTTGGAACCCGCATGTATATCAAAGAGCTATAGCACAGGGCAAACCCTTGTCTGTAGAACCCTTGAATACCTAACCCTTGGGGAACATAAACATAAACAAATTAAACCAACCAGATCTATTGCCACACAACTATGTTCGGGTTGCCAAGCAAATACACATTTCTTTCTGGTTAAGAATTTGGGGATTTTAGCACTGCAACATTCTTCAGACCGAAGTATAACCCCGCAGCTGTAAAAAAGAAGAAAAAAAAAATCACCATTATTTGAGACCTATTCCATTAGATTCATCTCTTCTCCCTTATCACATTCATCCATATCATTTTTCTGCAAAAATTGTTTTGACCCCGCCCGCTCCCTTTTCAGTTCACCCATCCTCATGGCCCATACCCATAGCCGAGAACTTGAGTCTCACTTCAACACCTTGCAATCTAGTTTACTCGAGACCCAAAAAGAAGTGCAACAACTCAATGCTACTATTGCCTCCCGAGATACATCCATCAATACCACCATAAGTGCATCAATGTAGTCCGCAATGGAGGAATTCAAACAAGAACTGACCACCCAGCTTGAATCTGTCTTTGCATCACTCTGCACCAAACTAAAGATCCCTACCGATGACCCTTTTCCTGACGCACATACAAAGACTAAAGGTGAAACTTCTTCCCATTCCCATACCTTTCAGCCCCATCACTTTCAATGGGACATACGCCTTCCGCGGGTGGATGTAACCAAATTTGATGGCTCGGACCCCACTGGTTGGGTCAACCAAATGGAACATTATTTCTCTCTCTACAACATTACATATGACTTGGCCAAACTCCAGTATGGTGTTCTCCATCTAGATCAAGAACGCTGGCAATGGTGGCAATGGAGAAAAACTTCCCGTCAAGGGTATATTTCTTGGACCCAATTTGTGACGGAGCTTTATGAACGCTTTGACACTGACACCAACCATTTGGGCTATTTGAAAAAATTGAAATAATCAAGAAAAATAGAAGACTTCATAGCTACATTTGAGTGCCTATCTTTTCGAATAGAGGGCATGACAGATGATTTCTTTCGAGAGTGTTTTATCAGTGGCCTCAAGGAGGAGATTCGGGCCCATTTCCTCATGGCTCGACCTGCAAGTTGGGTGGAGGCTACTAAAAAATCTATAGAAGCACAAAAAATTGTTTCCTCTCAAAACCATAAGCCTTCCTTTATCCCTCGCCCTAAACTAGTAAACCCCACTACTCCCTCCACCCCATTAAAAATCCAAAAATTGACCAGGGCTGAAATGGATGAACGCCAACTTAAAGGCCTCTATTATAATTGTGATGAAAAATGATTCCCGGGCCACAAATGTAAGGAACAAAATATTTTTATGGCCATCTCTGAGGATATTCCGGAAGAGGATGTTGAAACTCCCCTTGTGCCCGAGTCACCAGAAATCACTGACATAAACCCTCCCTCTGACCCTCCCAAAGTAGAACTGATCATTTCCCTCAATGCTCTGACCGTCTTCTCTGCCCCCCAAACCCTTAAGTTAATCGGTTACATCAAGCACTGAAAGGTCATCATTCTAGTTGATAGTGGCAGCACCCACAATTTTATTCATCGCCACATTGCCCAAGAAACCCATTGCTACATCCATGTTGTCAACAATTTCCAAATCATGATTTCCAATTGTGGTTCTATGAAATGTGGTGGGCGCTGTGAAAATGTGCGTCTCCAAATCGGTGACTACCACCTAAAATCCCATATGTTTTCTATTGACATGGGAGGTTGCAACATTGTGTTGGGTGCAGACTTTCTAAGGACTTTGGGTCCCATTCTCATGGATTTTAAGAACTTAACCATGCAATTCGACCAAGAAGGCCACCAATATAAATTCCAAGGCATCACTGCTAGTTCACTTAAGGTCATCAGTTCCCATCGCATGGAAAAGATGCTCAAAAAAGGTCATTCTAGTGTCATTGCCCAACTCCATGCCATACAAGCCACAGAGACACCCCCAGTGCCCCAAGACCTCCAAGCCCTCCTTTCTAAACATCAAATGGTATTTTCCACTCCCCAAGGACTCCCTCCTTCCCACGATGTCCATGATCATTCTATTCCCCTTGTCCCAGGAAGCCTTCCCCCCAATATCTATCCATATCGCCACCCCTTTGCACAAAAAAATGAAATTGAGAAAATGGTCCAGAAACTCCTTACTACAGGCGTCATCCGTCCTAGTAAGATCCCTTACTCGAATCTGGTCGTCATGGTACTGAAGAAATAAGGTTCTTGGAGAATGTGTCCTGACTTCCGTGCTCTCAACAAACTAACCATCAAAGACAAATTTCCCATTCCTGTCATTGATGACCTCCTGGATGAATTGAGTGGTGCCCAATTCTTTACCAAACTTGATCTTCACTCGGGCTATCACCAGATACGTATGAAAGAGGAAGACATTCCCAAGACAACCTTTCGCACTCATGAGGGCCACTACAAGTTTTTGGTCATGCCCTTTGGTTTGTGTAACGCCCCCTCCACCTTCCAGAGCCTCATGAACCATGTCTTCCACCCTTTTCTCCATCATTTTGTCTTAGTTTTCTTTGATGATACCCTCATCTATAGCAAACCCTGGACATACCATCTTACTCATGTGGATCAAGTTCTCTGCCTACTCTCTCAGCACCAACTTTTCCTGAAACATTCTAAATGTGATTTTGGTGCCTCAGAAGTAGAATACTTGGGTCATCTGATGGGAAAGGATGGCGTCAGGGTGGACCCAAAAAAGATTGAATCTATGCAAGACTAGCCGCACCCAAAGAATCTCAAAAGATTGCATGGATTTTTGGGCCTAACAGGGTATTATCGCAAGTTCATTAAGAACTACAGAAAGATTGCAACACCTCTCATGGCTCTCCTCAAAAATAACTTTTTCACTTGGACTCCAGCAGCTGCTCAATCCTTTCAAACCTCGAAGACGACCATGTGCACCACTCCGGTTCTGGCCCTTCCTGATTTCACAAATACCTTTGTGTTGGAATGTGATGCATCAGGGAAAGGAATCAACGTTGTCCTTATGAAAGAGGGTCGACCTTTGGCCTTCACCAGCAAGCAACTGTCTGAAAGGAATATGGGAAAACCCATTTATGAAAAGGAAATGTTGGCAATTCTGCATGCCGTTGAGCTGTGGCGTCCTTATCTCGTAGGGCAACACTTCCAAATTAAGACTGACCATCAAAGCCTCAAGTACTTTCTGGAACAACGCATTTCCTCCAAGGAGCAACAAAACTGGGTGACTAAGCTCTTTGGATATGATTATGAGATCATTTACAAGAAGGGAAAAGACAATGTCGTGGTGGATGAACTGTCCCGGAAATATGAAGATGAAGGATCCCTTTTTTCTCTTTCCTTCATTGTACCCGATTGGCTCCAAGATGTGCGCCAAGAATGGCTTCAAGATCCCAAAAGTTCACATCTGATCCAGCAATTGCAGACCAAGGCTCCGGCTCCCCCAGGGTACTCCTGGCTCCAGGATGAGCTTCGATATAAAGGCCGCTTGTATTTAAGTAAACAATCCAAGCTCAAATCCACGCTACTTTCTGAGTTTCATGCTACACCCACAGCGGGGCACTCAGGGTTCACCAAAACATATGACAGGGTCAAACGTTCTTTTTTATGGGATGGTATGAAACAGGACATCCGTAAGTTTGTCACTGAATGTGAGGTGTGTCAATGCCACAAGGGAGAAACAGTCAAATCTCCAGGCACACTCCAACCGCTTCTGATTCCCCCTGCTATTTGGAAGGATATCTCTATGGACTTTATTACAGGCTTACCCAAATCAGGGGATAAATAATTCATAATGGTGGTGGTGGATCGCCTTTCCAAGTATGCTCATTTTTGCGCTCTTCACCACCCATTTACTGCATCCACGGTGGCTCAAATTTTCATGGACCGGGTCTTCAAGCTTCATGGCATGCCGCACTCTATTGTTTCTGATCGTGACCCAACTTTCACAAGAAATTTTTGGCAAGAATTGTTTAAGCTACAATGCACACAATTGCATCTCAGCTCAACTTATCATCCCCAGACGGATGGTCAAATGGAAGTTGTCAACAAGTGTTTGGAAACATATCTGAGGTTCTTTGCCTCTGAAAAACAACACCAGTGGGCTCAATGGTTACTCCTAGTCGAATGGTGGTACAACACTACATACCATACAACCACTCGCATGACTCCTTTTGAAGCAGTATATGGACAGAAGCCACCTTCATTTCTCTCATACATACCGGGTACCTCGAAGGTCCAGGCGGTTGACCAAACACTTACAGTCTGAGAGGATATTCTTCGTACCCTTAAAGAGAACTTGGTCATGGCACATAATTGCATGAAGCAGCAAGCAGATCAAGGTCGCTCTGAATGTCAATTTGCAGAAGGGGATTAGGTGTTTCTGCGACTGCAACCATATAAGAAAACTTCCCTCAAGGCCAAGCATTGTCAGAAGCTAGCGCCCAAATTTTATGGTCCTTACACAATTCTCAAGCATGTGGGACAATTCGCATATCAGTTAGCTCTACCCAGTCAGTTGAAGCTACATCCTGTTTTTTATGTTTCATGCTTGAAGAAGGTGATTGGAACCAGGTGCCGAATTCAAACCAACCTTCTAGAGTTAGCTGAAGAAGGATCCATTTGGCTACAACCAGAAGCAGTTTTGGACCAGCGTGAGCATCACCTGCATCAGAGAACCATCAAGGAAGTGCTAGTACAGTGGAAATATATGACTCCAGCAGATGCCACTTGGGAACCAACTACCATTCTGCAGCAGTTTCCACATCTCAAGCCTTGAGGACAAGGCTATTTTTAAGGGGGCGGACATGTTA
>ML778762.1:416858-461974 GCA_009831015.1 Picea engelmannii
ATAAATGATAATAATTAACCATGTATTGATAAAAAAGACTAAATCTATTTAAATCAATGCATAATCAATTATTCAAAGAATATGAAGATATTATATGAAAATAAAACCATTTTACTCACAGGACAAAAGCCATTAAGCAACCTGGAATTCCATATTCTTCTTTAAAAATACTCGTCTATTCTCCCAAAGATTCCATCCATCCATTACTCCATTTGAAAAGAAATAAAAAGTTTACAAAATAAATAATATACAAAAGAGAAAGGATTAAAATTCTCCTCTCGAATTCTTGGATCCTCCTTTGGCTATGATCTTTCTCATATATTTATAAAATGAATGAACAGTATGGGCATCACTATTAATTTCTGCCACTTGAAATTTACCTTGTAAAACTACATCAATATCTCTCACATCGTGCATTTGTTTGGGAAAATCGCTATGCGGAAGATAAATGAGTCCATTTTGGTTTTGGGTTTTCAACCGTTTCTCCAAATTCCTCACGGTTTCGCTGCAATCAGTCCTGCACAATTGTGTGTCTGATCTTGACGCCTTTCCAAATTTTATCTGTTGTTGCTCATAAAATTATTTGTAGCAATCCAATATTATTTTTGGATCAATCATCTTGAACGTATTTGGATAATAAAATGAAGCCATGATCAGATCCGTATCAAATATTTGATAATAGAAACCTATGAAACAAAAAGAAACCTAAATTAATAACCTAAAAATTGTGAATAAAAAAAAATCTAAAAAAATAAAAAATGAATTTAAACTAACTATAAATTCTAAACAAACATTGTTTATAATTATCCTAAAACTCTAGAAGCTTCAAGTTAATGGAGAAGAGAAAAATATTAATTTTGGTTTTTTACAAAAGCAAACAAATGATAGATAATTCTTTTTTATTTTTTATTATTATTATGAGATGCAAAATGCAAAAAATAATTTAATTAATTAATATCACCAAATGATTTTATGAAAATGAGAAACCAACCAAGATAAAATTTGATGAAGTATTGAACACATTATTCAAAATAGTCAAACTTGCTAATGAGCAAAAGAATGAACACATAATCATAATTTAAACGAAATTAAACATTTGATAAAAATTAACGTTTTTGTTTAAATTGAGATTTTTATTCTCGTTTATAACTTTTGACATATACTCTTGTAATGAATGTCTCATACTATAGTGAATGTATTAAGTTTGTTTCAAATCAAGCCAAGGTATGGAACTATTTGAAAAGGTTGATTCTGTAGCTCATTATAATTATCAAGATTCTAACGGGGGCCCTTTAAATTTTGTAAAACTTTAGGGGGGAGTTGTTGGGGCCCAACAGGTTTCAATCAAGATCTATGAACTATGGAATAGGATGAAAGTGTTGGTGGGCATGCCAAGAAACTCATAATATATTACCCTAGACATTGGTCGGGGCATGATCCAACACACAGGGAAGAACCTAGCTCTCAATTTTATTTTTACCATAACTTTTGACTCTGAGATCCATTTCATGCGCTCAAGCCTCCTTATACCATTGGAAAGGTATTTTCGAGATGCACAACTTCTTAGTTATAGTTTTCAAGAGATTCCTCACCATTGACCCCATATTTCAAGTTTGAATACTGACATACTATCAACAACCCAAGAACCTAATAACACAACATTTCAATGAGGATGTCTACGAAACCAAAGATTAAACATCGTGAAGTACATATGAACTTCTTACTCAACTGTCAATTGAATTCGACATGTTTAAAATGCACATTTTAAAATATGTTTTGCAATTTATACTGACAACTCATCTATTTTGTGATGAATGGCACCTAGGCACCAATGCTAGAAGAAGATCATAATTAGGAATCTAAATACATAGTGTGTAAAGGAGCAAATTGTAGAGACACAAATGTTATACCTCAAGACAAGGATGATCCACTGGTACTCAGAATTGTCCCTGCAAATGGGATCTACAACAAAGAATAAAATATCAACACATGAACAACACTTAGCAAACAAGAACCAAGCTCAAATGACAGAGGATGGAGTACAAGATTTCATGGTAGGCAAGTCTTAACCAGAGAGACAAAAATGGCCCATAGTGTGCAAATTACTAACCACACCATATAAGGAGAACTAGGACCAAAACCCATGATGTCCCACAAGCACTAAAAGAAAATTCGAAATGTGAATGTACATGATGTATGATATATTAAAATTATGGACATTTCTGCTATCAATATTCCCTCATCATTACATAAAGGATAGAGACAAAAGTTCGCAAATGGAAGGTCAAGAGATGGTAAGGCAGAAGACCAATAGTCAAGGTGCATTTCAATAAATAGGGGGACTGTACTCTAATTCGGGGCTTTTGGCTCTTAGATATTTCATGTACTACTAGTGAAACTTTAATGAGAAGAATCCTTTTGGCCAAGCTATTTTCTAGAGAACTTGGATTATTGTGTTGCACTTGTTGTGTATTGCTTTACTACCTTTTCTCAGCACTAGAGTTGTGTAAGAATGTTTCTAGCACTATAGACTATTCTCGTGTGTGGTTGTTGCATTTTTATTTCTGTTCTTCAATAAATATTTGTTTGAATCTGTGAACATAGGACTGTCAATGATTGTTTCAATGATAGACTATTCTGGGTTTGCAGTTATTTACTCATATTCTTGTCTTTGCTCTGTGTGAACTAGGCCATTGATAGGAGAATGTATGGTTTTGTGTTTACTTTCTATTTACCTTTAGATTCATCTAGATGCATTCATCTTAAATTAGTTTCATTTCAGTCTTTATCTTAGAAACCATTGCCAGTGGACCGAGCTGCAACTGGTAAACCCCAAACTAGTAATGGTTGTCAGGACGTAATTCAGATGGGTTCCTTATTTCAAACAATGAAATGAATTAGGAGTTCTCAATAGGAGTAACCCCTGTTGTTGATTAAGGTTACACATATTGTGTAAATAGAATTGGAACTATAAGGAGGGTCGGATGACAAACCTGCCCATGTGGAGCCATTTCAATTAATTATTTAATTATCCCATGGGTCATCTCCATATCTCTGTATGGGACCACCCTTTGAGTCTCCCTGGACCCTCAAGTGACATCCCAGTCAATACATTCAACCTCTTGTCAAATTTGAAATTTTATGGTGAAGGGAATGTCTCTACATTCATGCACCTCAATTAGTTTAACATCACATGACATAATCTTAAAAAATTTCAGGATAACGAAATTTGTTGATTATTCATCCCCACATTAGAAGGAAAGATTAAAGGTTGGTATGGGACATTACCAGTAAAATTGCTACATAGTTGGAAGCAGTTCATGGACGTATTTATCACCGCTCATGTGAATTATGACTACGAATAACTCTGTAATGAGCTTGAGGAAATTCGTAGGCTTAGAAATGAACCCCTGGATGATATCTTTCAAAGAGTTATGCATACTTAATGTAGATTTCCTAGAAGTGACAAACCCTCAAACCAAGAAGTTCTTGACTAGTTTTCATATCTTCTCTCCATTCCTAAAGGGAACAATCTCAAAAATGAAAATGTCTCTGATATGCAAAACATTGTTTCTCAATCCTCTAATCTAGATCTACATAATGAAGATTCAGTCACCTCCCATCTCAGAAGAATATTTTCAAACATACAAACCATACAAGCCTACCCTCAAACATATAACACTATGGAGTCTGATTTCAAAGCACAACATGAGGGTAATGTTTCAAAAGATTATTTCAAATATGTATTGAATGAAGAATCAATTTGTGAAACTACTATATATTTGAATGATAATCTAGCACTAGCACTGAGAAACATAGAAATTATATCCTCTAATGAAAATCATGATTTGATAATGAAATATGAAGGATACACGATTTCAAACAAACACTATGTCACCACAAAAGGAGAATCTCCATCCAAACCCCTAAACCACTTAGACCCGGTGTGGGGATAAACCAGTGACAATCCTTTAGGAATTTTATTAATCATTTATCTTGAATATCAAGAGAGTCATGAGTATGCTTGGGTCTGTGAAAGGTCTCCCACTGAGGAGATATAGTCATTTTCAGAATCTGAAGATCTCTATTCTCTTTATACAAATCTATTTGATGATGATTACCTACATGAGCATCCACTAGCTTGTCTTGTAGTAGAATATTTACATTTTTCTTTCAATGATGAAATATTGAATGATAAAAGAGAGCAAGAATATTTCCAAGCTTTGATTATTCAAACACCCATTCATAATAATAGTCCATCTAGGGTGCACAATTTCAAAATTCATTTGTAATTTGAATACCCAGAACACACTAAAACACAATTTGATCATTATGACTCCAGCTTTGACGATTATATTTATGTTTTGGAATTGAGTGTGAGCACCAACATGTCATTCACTAATCCTGTACAATCTGGAATCACTAATATCAATGAATAGAAGTTAATGATAGAAGACAAAAGGCATGCAAAACACAAATAATGTTCAGACCTCTATGGGCAAATGACAAGAAATAGATAGCCCATTTCCATTCAAGATAAAGGAAAAATAAAGTTGATCCAAGAAGTATTGCTAGATAGATCTTCTCTAGAATCACAAGTTAATATTTAGGGGAAGATGCATCACTCATCCTTGGATTTTGTTTCAATACTCCAACACTCCTTAAATTATTTTGATGATGTTATAGGAGAAGGATTGGAGTCATATTTTTCTCGATGTTTCCCTCAAACTTGTAGGTATCTATCACTTGTTTTGAACCTATTTTATGATGATTTTATTCTTTCAATCAATCATGTGATACCTCAATTGTGTGCCTACGCAACACTGGAATACTCTTGTAGACATTGAGGTAATCAAGTGGCTACATTGACTTTATGACTTCACCTAGCAATTGTTGAGCCAGTGTCGGGTAGAGTAGGAATAGGGGTAGCATAGCATCTACTTCCATTTCTATTTTTAGAGTAAATTTTGACTTATTTTAGTTTCTTGAATAAAATCCACCATATGTTATTAATTTTGTTGCGATTTAGGATGGCTTATTTTAATTCTAGTTTCTTTTTGCATGTTTTTTTGTTCTTTTCACTGCACTTTCATTTTGTTGTTCAACTTGAATCTTGGCTTGATTTTGGTTTACATTTATCTTCATGAGAAAAGCATGTGCATAATCCTTTTGGAAAGTTTCAAATAGAGGATTCACTGGATTCAATAGCATTCACCTTAGCATTGACAACTAGAAATCAATAAGTTGGAAGAACATGATCATGAGTCTCTAAAAAAGTACCTACTATAGAATACTCTTTACATTTCCAAGGGAATTAGAATAAGTGAAAAATTACCCCCTACAACCTTGAATTATTTTCCCTTTCAGATTCCCGACATATTATTAATGGATAATGCTTAAGGTATTGACTATCCAAGCTCTTTGTTCATAATCAACAAAAGTGACTATTAATTGCATATGTTCATGGCTTCAAATTACATTAGACTGAACAATGTATCATACTACATATTTCTTATCTTTGTACACGAAAAATCATAGTTCTCCCATTTCCATTTCCTTTTGGTAAACTTATTCATTGGGTAACTAAAAGTTTGACTCCATTTCCCAATATGGAAAAGATACCAATATGAAAATATTTCAAATTACAAAGAATGTTGAGAAGGATAATCAAGAATACACTTTCAAAGTTAAACCAAGTATGCAAAGTAGGGACCATATAGTAGGCATCCCATTCAGTTATAGAAGTGTTACCAATTTGTTTGCAATTCCATGCTCATAGAAATTCCAATAGAGAAGAAGTTACATGTAGCCTTGTCCTGCCATTTTCCTTTGTAGGTGTTGTGTGGATACTTGTCCTAGTTTTTGATATGGAACCTGTTCAAATCCTACCGTACATGATCTACAATTTGATTCCAAGTAGATAACAATAGAATATGTGTTAACGATAGATTTATCTTTGAGGACATTACTTAGCTAGGAAAACTCATCAATATGCATCACCTTATAGCAAACAATTGATCATCACAATCAAGGTCACCTGCTGCTCAATATTGATGTGTTGGTAGCCGCGGGAGGTATTAACCTCCAAGTGTAACCTTTGTACTTAGATTATAATATTATGGAAGTAAGAGAACCATTAAACAGAGGTGTGGAAACCCTAGAAGAGAAGTCGACCCAAGGAGAATAATAATAAAGAAATCAGAAACCTAGAAAGAGAAGTTGACCCTGCCAAAAAAAGTCAAAGTAAATTATATTTGCCAGAAAAGAAAGGCCGGCCCTGTGGGAAATGTGCACTGGAAGAATAAGTATAAATAAGGTGATGCCTTAGCTCATTTGTATACTCACTTACTTAGCAAGTGCGCAAGTCTAAGGAGGAACTGCAGTGGTAGCTATGGCTCAAGTTTCGAGAGATGCAGTTGCAACTGGAGAGGGCGCAAGTCTGGAGGAATAGTGTAGCAGTATTTCTAATATCTCTCTTGTGCTTCTCTTGGTGTAAGGTGCATTATCTTTGTATGGTTATTGTGTTGTTGTTTCAATAGTATTATGTCTAGGGTTTATTTGTTGGTTCTAGTGTTGATCCAGATTTATGCAGGAACACAATGAAATACATAAATACACATAAACACAGAGATGCAATGAAAATAAAACTTCATTTCGTTAATAACAAATGACTGAAATATGCTTACAGACATAATGGAAATAAACTAGATAGGGCGCTGGTAGCTTATCTATGAGAAGATATGTGGCGGATTCTGGCCTCTGAACTATGTGTTACAATGAGGCTCGAAGGAATATTTATTATTGAGAAACAATGGAAAACACTAAACATCCAAAGACCTAACCCTAGGAGATGAAACACCAATTCTATGGGCCCCGTTTGGGTAAATTAGTACATCAACTTCCCGAGGACGTAACTTTGGCATACGATCTACGTTTCATGCGCTCAATACCTCGTTAGAAATATCTATCTGAGGACTACAAATTTGATGTGAGAAACATCGAAGGAAGTTCCATGTTGTTCCCCATTTTCCCAAAAAAAAATTGTTTAGGGCCTCAAAACGGCTCCGGAATTTCAGGACCCGAAAAAATGCTAAAAATAGTAAACTGTGCGGAAACTAAAAAAATGAAAGAAGAAATGGTGGGATTCAAGTGGAATAGGTGGGTGGCCACCAATATCCACCTGGATCATCCCTCCCCCCTTAGGAAGCAATGGTCCCTATTGCATTGAGTTCCTCCATGAGATGAGGAAACTTCTGCTGAACTTGGACCCTGGTGAGCCACTTGCCTTGGTGAAGGAGTTGGCCTACTTTGAAAACTCAATATAGTGGTATCCTTTGGTGTTGGGTGTGCTTGATATGTGTATCCATGATCTGATCCATTATGGCTTATTCCATGCAGTCTGTATTTAACTTTGTTGGTGTGAGTTTTTCTGCCATGTCGGATGTGTCTAGTAGAGGTTGAAAGTAGGGTCGAAGGAGGTCCACATTGAACAATCGGTGCAAACCAAGGAATGGTGGAATACTGAGCTCAAAGGAATTGTCCCCTACAAAATTGGTGATGGTGTATGGCCCATATTAGAGTGGGTGAAGCTTGCGGTGGGGTCCAACGAGGAACTCCTTTTGCAAATGTAGCAATACTTTGTCACTGACCTGGAAGTTGTGTGGCACCAGATGTTGATCATGTCGTTGCTTGGACTTAGCATTGGCTCTGTCCAAGATGTCATGAACCTGTTGGCGGATGTGATGAATGCGCTCAATGAATCTGTTTTCCTTGTCAGCCTCAGAGTGGAGATGAGTTGAATCTTCCTGAGTAGCCACAGATGGCATGGCAACGTCAATGGGACATAGTGGCTGGAATCCCAAGCCCACCTAAAAGGGGTTGTGGATGGTTGAGCTATGGAGAGCCCGGTTGTAACTATGTTGTACATAGGGGAGGCTCTCATCCCATGTGCGTGGATTATTTGAGTTGTACATGCACATAATGTTTACAATCATCTGGTTGACGACCTATATCTGGCCATCAGTTTGCGGATGGAAAGCTGTGGACTTGGTGAGCTTGGTGTCCAGCATTGACCAAAGGCTGGACCAAATTGTACCGAGGAACCTGTTGTCCCGATCAGAGATGATAGACTGTGGGATCCCAAAATGTACCCACACTCGTTCAAAGAAGAGTTTAGCAGTGGATTCTACTGTGATATTCTTCTTGCAGGCCATCATAATGGACATCTTTGAGAATATGTCGACGACCACAAAAACACAGTCATTTCCATGCTTAGTAGAAGGAAGGCCCGACATGTAATCCATGGAGATGGATTCCCAAGGTTGACTAGGGGTAGGAAGCGTAGTATAGAGGCCTTGCTTCTTGATGGTTGGTTTGGCAATGGTGTAAGCAGTGCAGGACTTGATGTACTTCCCGACATCTTGTCGAAGGTTTGGCCAATAGAAATACTTTTGCAACACTGTCACGGTTTTATCAACCCCAAAATGCCCAGCGACCCGACTGTAGTGCACCTCCCAAATAATCTTGGAACACTCACTTAAAGGAACACAAAGGTGTCCTAGGTGACATAGCAGGGCGTCCTGGAGGTGAAAATTGGGAACTTGCTTACCCTCCAAGAGTGTATTGTATGTGTGGCCGAATTCTGGACCACTTTTGTAGAGAAGCGGCCAATCGAAAGTCTCGTGCCCACAAGAGTTGAGCACAGTGGTTAACGCCATGATAGGTTGTCAGCTGAGGCAGTCTGCAACATTATTGGTGTTTCCTTTCTTGTACTTAATGTTCAAATGAAACTGTTGCAGGTATGTGGACCACTTCTGATGGTGATCATTCTACAACTTCCCTTGTGTCTGTATGAACTGCAGGGGTTGGTGGTCTGTGTGGATGATCGTTTCCTTTCCCAAAATGTAATGCTTCCATTGTCGGCAAGCCTGCACAATGGAATACATCTCTTTTTCATAAGTGGGATACTTACGGACTGTGTCGGAAAGTGTCTCACTGTGATATGCCACTGGATTCCCATGTTGAGTAAGGAATGCCCCAATAGCATATTTAGAGGCATCTGTCTTGATCTCAAATGGTTGTTGCAAGTCTAGTAATGTGAGCACTGGTGCAGAGTAGAGGCGATGCTTCAACTCTATGAATGCCTTTTGTTGAGATTCAGACCAAAAGAAGAATTTTTCTTTCGCTCCTCCCTTGGTGATTTGACTCAAGGGCCAAGTGATATGAGAGAATCCCAACACCAACCTGCCGTAAAAATTGGCAAGACCCAAAACGTTGTGGAGCTCTGTTAGGGTGGTTGGGGATGGCCAATCTTGAATGACTTGGATCTTGGTTGGATCCACATGCACCTCCCGCTCATCAATAATGTATCCCAGATACTGAACCTGGGTCATGCCAAAAGTGCACTTCTCCAAATTGGCACACAACTTGTGTTGCCACAATGTTTGGAGCACCTGTCGGATGTGGTGGAGGTGCTCTTCCCAAGTCTGGCTAAAGATCAGAATGTCATCTAAGTACACCACTACAAATGAGTTGGTGAATGGCTGCAATATGTCGTCCATTATCCTCATTAAGGTTGCAGGGGAATTTGTCAACCCGAAAAGCATGACCAACCATTCGAAAAGGCCCTCTTTGGATTTGAAGGCAGTCTTCCACACATCAAAGGGTTCGATTTGTACCTGGTGATACCCAAACTTCAACTCGATCTTGCTGAAATATTTCTCCCCCTTGAGTTGGTCCAGAAGGTCATCAATCCATGGGATTAGGTACTTATTATGGACAATGATCTTGTTCAGCGCCCGATAGTCAATGAAGAGTCTCCCAGTCCCATCCTTCTTCTACACCAACATGATCGAGCTCCCACAGGGTGATGAACTCAGTCGGATGTGAACCTTCTACAATAGCTTATGAATCTGCCTCTTGATTTCGTCATTCTCCAGAACAGAGCACTGATAGATTGGTCCATTGGGAAGCGAAGCACCTAGGGTAATATCGATGGGGTTCTTGAACTGGAAGTGTAGATCCACCCATGCGAGGGAGGTGAAGATGTCCTTGTACTTCTCCATGACCTTATCCATCTGTTGTTGTCGTGCAGAGGGGCCTTGTCTAGAGGTCGTGGCCATAATATTATTCTTTCTCTGAGGGTGGATCATCGGGAAAATTTTTTTACTGGTTTTGGAAATGAGCTTACTGCATTGTTTTGCAGTAACCAAAGAGATGGTGGTAGGTGGTGCTATCTTCGGTATTCTGTATAGCTTATTTCCCAAAGTAATAATAACAGCACGAGGCTTGGACTCATACACAACATGTCGCTTCCACAAGTATGGTTGGCCTAATAATACATCAGAAACATCAAGAGGAGCAATGTCACATAATACCTCATCCGTGAAGGGCTTGATGTTGTAGGGAAGGCGACATTGTTGGCTGATGAAAAGGTCCTGTCCTTGGTGCAACCACCCGATGGTGTATATTTGTGGGTGTGTTTTGGTTGGCAAGCCCAACCGCTTCACAAACTCTACTGAGATGAGGTTATTCTGGCTCCTGCTGTCGATAATGAGACACAACGGGGAACCCTTTACCCACATATTGGAATGGAAGAGGCACTCCACCTCCTCTGGATCTTTTGGTTCCTCCTTCAATATCTTCATGGTGGTAACGGTGGCACTGGGATCCACATCGATAATTTTCCTCCCCCATTCATTCCCCTTGTTGAGTTATGATTCAGAGTCGGAGCATGCATCCAATTCAGAAGCCTTCAACTCGGCTACTAGTGAATGCTTGGCTCGACACTCACTTGTGTTGTGAGTGGAACTCTTATGGAACTCACACCACTTCCCTGTGTATTTTTTTGGCTTCGTGGTTGTTACACATTATTTTGGTCACCCTGGTGATGTTTCTACAAGCATGTGTTTAGGCTCCCAAAAGGATCTTTCTCATGAGAAAAGTGACTGGTTTCTCCCTCTACAAAACTTGTTTTTAGAAGGACGTCGCAGGCTAGGAATAATACACAGTGCGGAAATGCCTGATTTCTGCAGGCTGTCCTTAACCTGGCTTGCGAAATTTTCACAGGCTTCTCTATAAACAGGGTGCGATGGTGTTTTAAGACTAAGGAAAGGGACGAAGTTCACGAAGGTTCTAGAAGGGGATATTCTAGAATATGAGGTGGCATCTGTATAGTTGGGATCCTACTTGCTTCTCTGATTTGGTGGGATCATCCTAATCTCTTTAACCACTTCTCCTTCTCCTATATAATGATGGTTTTCTCATGGAAAAGGTTAAGCAAGATTAAGAAATGAATTGATGAAGGAATAGGCTGAAGATTGTGTGAGGGATTCTATTTCAATTGATGCTTGAGGTCTCCATTTGTCCATCAAGCTATTATATATCTTCTTCATGCAAGTTTTCAAGTGTGTGTGTTGGAGCAAAGGGCCACTAAAAGGGAACCTTGCAACATCAAGGTGATTTGGTTGTATCTTCCACTTTTACTTAATATAATACGGTGGCATGTTTCTTTCCCATAAAATCATTCTCATTTTATTACATGACTCCTTGATCACATGTTTAAGTTTTCATTGAATATACTATTGTTTCTTTCACTTTGGTTGGTTTGTGCCATTGCAGATCTGATTTCACAAGAGCACCGGAGCGAAGCAGGGACAACAAAGATATAAGGAAGTGATATTCAAAGGTATGTCACTCATCTCTTCTTTAGTAGTAAATTCGATGATTAAATCTTAGGGAAAGCACCATGTCCTGTCTTGTTTTGTTCTAGATCCAGGTGGATCTAGGGAGATTAGTTCATGTTTTCATTTACCGATTTATCCAATAACAAAATTGGCGAATCCACTGGGGAAATGACTTGTTTGTGATTTTTTGTTGTCCATTTGCCTTTAGCCTACCTCTTTTCATTTTAATCCAGTCTATGAGTCTGTGGGAGATCCATCCAGACTCTCTGGATCTGAAACATCATTTAGACTCTTTTTTCTTTTTCCAATTTTCTTTTGTTTACAGGAATTTTCGCATTGTACCCCATATATAGCCTGCAGAAACCTTTGATCGTCGCATCCTGATTGTTTAGACTAGTGTGGAATTTCCTCACCCTACCCTATAGCTATCTTGTGGAAACCTTTAAATCCCACATTGTACCCTACTGCTAGGCTGCGACATTGTCTGTAATGTTTTTTTGGATTGGGTCTTTTTGTCTTTTGATACCTAGTTTTTCTTTAATGAACTGGGAGGAACTTTTGATGCCAGTATCTGACTGTTTTTTGAGTTTAATACTTGTTGTTGATTGGTTTTCGGAGATCAAACACCCTTCTTTGTCATTTTACAAGTTTTACTTCTTGGTTTTTATCAACAAGGATATAATCTCTAATTTTGGCTCTGAGTGCTTGATTGATAAAATTCTTTGATTGAATTTAAAGTTTTGGATTGATTACATTTTCTGGATTTCTTGTTGATTGGAAAGTCATTTTCATTTTCATTTAGTGAAACATTTTCTTGTCATCTTTACTTTTATCTTCATTGAAAGTTTGATTTGGGTATTTGTTGAGTGTATCTGTTTTCTTCGATTACTTGTCCTTTCTTCATTATACCCCTGATTTGGTTTTGGAAAGGAAGAATTTAAAGTCATTTATTCTTTTTAAGTAATCATTCATAAGAAAAAAATTTGCATTCAATTTTTTTTTACAAGAAAACAAAATGAGAAATTCCATTGCTTATGATTGTTTGAAATCGTGTTCATTCAAGAAAAAGAAATTACATTTCATAGATTTCGTGTTTTTGGAAAAATACTTTAACCCTCCTATAATTAGAGTTCATTGAATTGAAACATTGCATCATTTATCTCTTCTTGCATATTATTGGGTGAAGGTCTCATACAACATTAGTTTCATCTCCATCTCCCTCTTGCGTAAACAACAACCTCTAAAACACTGCGTAATTATAAAATTTAATTAGTAACTTTTATTTTCTAGGGCTCTTTTACACCAACATTAGCTAGGATAGTGCGTTGGAATAGGTTGTGAGGCACACTCTCCAAAGAATAAAACACACTATAGCATCTTGTGATAGGGAGTGTTCAAATCCATTGGCAACATTTTGTCCTGGGAAGCCCTTCTCACACAAGGGTCAAACCTAAGGTCGCATTAAGACTGGAATAGTTACTCACCCTGCTTTGCTGGTCTTGGTGTAGAGATTGCACGTATTACGGGGGTCACTTGAAGGTATACCCACAATTATGATTGGAAGCCTTTCGAGTTGATTTCGGGCTAGATACCTTGCCTTTGCGCGTGGATCAGACTTTCGACTATTTCTCCAGGCATCACTGTTGTTCTTGGTAACCTTAGTAGCCTATATTTTTAGGGTCTTACACAAGGTGACTATGGAGGGGTAAGTCTTCATGGTACTTGGAATAGACATTGGCCAGACTCACTCGGGCTCCTTGGAGGGTATACCCACGATTATGTGTCAGAGCTTGCACCAGGGTGTAAGTCTGTTAAGCAGGTCATCAACGTAACTTTTCCACCTGCTCTATCCTAGCCCCTTCTTGTCTTGACTTCACGACGTTGGATTTCATCACCAACTAGTGACTTCAAAATAAGAAGGTTTGTTTTCTTGGTTTGATTCCTAGATTTTATTAGCGAGTGTTGTTTGTTTCCGTAGTTGGCCATAGATTTTTTCCGTAAAATATTTGGTTCGGCCAACATTGACCCTCCACGCCATTCACGCGGAATGAAAGGGATACCCCCGGAATATCTGAAAGGTTATCAACCTTTTCCTATTGATCCACCAGAGGGATCTCCTCAACAGAGCGAGGTCCACGACACCGTAACTTCACAAGTGGAAAGAACCGACTCTTTAGAAAATTTCCAAATTATTTTCAATTCTCTAGAGTCTTTTCGAATACTTCCTGGATACGAGAGACGTATTCTCCAACTGAATTCATCCGAAGATATTGTTGTTGAAACTTCTGGAATACTGACCAGACCCCTTACTACTGACATATTTGGATCCCCACATCGCACGGTGTGAGACCTTTATGACAACTTGGGGGCGGGCCCTGATTCACCTATCGTTTCACAATTGCCCGAAACATTTATTACCTACATGATACCTCTAGATCACTTTGTTGGTACAACTAGCCATATCCCCGTTGTTTCAGACACACAGTCAGTTGTTCATTCTACTATGGTCCCACACTCTACAACTATTCCCACCGGGAATACAGTGGTTAACCAATATCCCATTGGTACACCACTTTCATCTAGACCTATCTCATCACTTCCTCATGGGAATCATGATTTGAATACTTCTATCCCCATCCAGGTTCCACCCAGAGCTTCTGGACTTTTCATTCCTCCAAGGTACAATGTTGCTACCGGTTTCATTCTGACACCTTCCTAGGTCCTCTCTGGAGGGTCTTATCTGCCTTTTCTTGGAGGATCTGGCCCTAGTGGCTCCAATCCAATTGGAGGCACCACTCGGTCTTTCACTTGTAGTTATCAGATTCCCGTTGGAGGGCAACCTCAACTTGGGGGTCAAAATCAAATTGGGGCACAATCATCACTTGGAGGACAACCCCTAGTTGGACGTTATAACCCACCCTATGGACAAAATATACCGGGATCGATAGCCCAATATTGGAACCTTCTTTCCCAGGGAAATCCACAATTGTCTAGGGCAGAAAATCCTCAAGTCACCTCTTTTGTACCCCCTAGTTTTGGCCAGCCGTATCCGGGTTCGTTAAATCCCACTTGGGGTTCGAATGTTCATTCTAGTATCCCTTTTCAAGGGAACATCTCTAATAAGAACAACCCTATGGGATACATGCCTCCACATCCACGTCTGAATCTGCCAGGACCTTCACCTTACATGAAGACTTCTTACGGTCCTACTGGTATACAGACGAGACTTCCTCCCCAAAGTCACCAGTATCCTCACGTGAATAGATAGTTTCCTTTTCTAGTCACTTTGGATTTACGCAACTTGTCTAGATTCTTGAATGATCCTATCCCACATTCTCCCCATTGGCCCGTTATACCAGCCAAGTTACCATCCGACATTCCCAAATTTGACGGTAAACCGGGAGAAAACCCAAACAATCATGTTATGACTTTTCACCTTTGGTGTTCGTCCAACTCTTTGATGGACGAATCCATTCGGTTACGACTCTTCCAACGAACTCTTATGGGTTCGGCTGCAAAGTGGTACATAGAATTAACACAAGGCTTCTTCAACGACTTCAATACCCTATCCATGGATTTTCTCACGCATTACCAACTGCCAATCTGCTACGAGACAGGAACTGAGATTTTTAGTTCCTTTAATCATCTTCGACCACTCATATTTCCAATCACATCCATGAGTGGAGATGAAGACAACATTTGATCAAAATCAACCTTCCTGATCAGTTATTGGCTGAATGGTTCACCAAATCATTTTTGAATAAAATCTCTCATGATATTTCCATGGGTGGAGTTGTCACTGAAGAGCAGGAGATCATTCGTGCTCAGTATCTAGATCTCGTTTATTCGCAAATGGGCACTCTTTACGACTTTATCCTTGACGCTCCTCATCCTTCTACCACCACTACCTCAACAACCCCAACAACTTCTCATGTGGTTGATGGTGTGATTGGCACCTTCCATGCTCAACCTCAATCCATGCATGCCTCCCACACCAATCCCAAATCTACTGCTTCTAATGTTCAAAGTTCTCTGACTCCTACTCCTTCCACCAACAAAACTTCTGAGGTTAACTCCATTCAATCTACCCCTGCCGGCAAAAATAAATCTAAAAAAAGAAAGAGTAGGAATAAGGATGATAAAAATAATAATCCGCAATCCAAAAAAACCAAAACGCAGCCTATTGATGATAAGGATAAGCGTAAACCTCGATATCCTTTCCTTATCTGTGGTGATGATCACTACACGAAATATTGTCCAAGACGTGTCGAGGTCAATAAGTTCCTTCAAGGGATCGGGAAGCCTCCCACACCTGACGTTTTGTCACAACCTTTCCCTTCTCAACAACAGGCCCAATTGGTCATTCATGACCAACCCTCTCCTTCCACCACTTTGTATGTCCTTATGTGTACTGGTGATTCCAAAAAGAATGATGTTGCTATCGCCACTCGGGCCAAAGATTACTCTCCCTCAAAGGAGAAAGTTGACGATGTACCACCTTTGTTGGTTCAAACGCCTCCCTCAACTTCACCTCCCAACGGTCCTCTTCATCTCGAACAACTGGGTCTTGATACAGTCCTCCGCCCTCCTCCAAAGGGCATTGCTCGAAAGTCTTCCTTTAATCCTCATGCGCGTGCTAATCAAAACTACAGTATTGTAGAAGATCTTGCGCAAGCACCCTCTGCGATGTCAGCTCTCGAAGTCCTTCAAAGTTGTCCTACTCAACGGAAGGCACTGTTAAAGGCCATTGGTGGAATTGACCCCATAGATATGAACTTAATAATATTTGACCTAGAAGATCACATTCCAAGGCTACCTCCTCAGTTAGCATTTCAGATCCAAGTTGTCGTAAAGAACAAAAATATCTATAGAACCGTTATCGATGAGGGTGCCTTGACGTGTGTTATGTTTGTTACCTATTGGAAATCCATTGGCTCTCCTCCCCTCACTGAATCACACAATACACTTAAGGCCTTCAATGGCTCTAGTTTTAAACCCTATGGTGTTCTTCCATCGTTGTCTATTACGTTGGAAGGAAAATCAGTCAATGTCGAGGTGGAGGTCTTTGATGCACCTCATGACTATAACTTCTTACTTGGTCGTAGCTGGATCGATTCCATGCATGCAGTTGTGTCCACACTTTTCCACATGTTACGTTTCCCACACCAAGGAAAAGTAGTTATTGTTGACCAACTGGCCTTTTTTAACTCCAATTCACGTACTATCAACGTGCCATTTATCTCGAAGACACCTCCTAGGTACGAGAATGTCAGTGTGGGTCTTCTAAAAGATTAAACTTTGATGGGTACATTCCCAATCCCACCACCCGATATTCCTCCCCCTTTTGTCGCCTCAATCAACATGATTTCCACCTATGTTCACGAAACCCCTACATCTCATGACCCGTGGATAGTACCTGACCCTGATGATTATCTTCACTATGGTGAACAAATTCCCTTAAGTCCAGTTGAATCCTCTTATCAAGCCATTCAATCGACAACCCATTCCACTCCCTCTCTTTGTGGTTCGTATCCCGAACCGTTTCACGTCATATTTCCTACATATGAGATGATCATGTCAGTTATGTCCATGGAAGACACCCCATGGGACGATGGACATCATCGTTCCATTATCTTCCTCGAACAACACACCATAGAGAGTTACCGATGGATTTTGACTCCATCGACCGTTGTTATCATTTCCTTTGTTCCTGAGTCAACACACGATGTGTTTTATGAAGGGAACCTGAGTAACATTTCACCCATTGTTCCTTGTGACATATCCATTAAACCTAGAGTCGTCGCAAATGTTCACATCGGAGCCGCTTGTTCTGACGATGAAGTCGTCACTTATAAATCTACTTTTCAAGAATTCTGTGACGTTTTCACTTGGAGCTATGAAGATATGTCGGGTATTGACCCCGATATCATTGTGCATGAAATTAAGACCTACCTGGACGCTAAACCTGTTTGGTAGAGACTTCGCCCAATCCACCCTCGTAAATTCACCGCTATCAAACTCGAAGTTGAAAAACTTCTTAAGGATGGCTTTATCTATCCTGTGGCTTTAACCGATTTGGTATCCAATCTAGTTCCAGTAAATAAAAAAAAAGGCACGATCTGCGTATGCGTCGATTATAGGGATATCAATAAAGCTTGTCCTAAGGACAATTTTCTGACCCCCTTCATCGACCAGATTGTCGATGATTGCGCCAGGAGTGAAATATTCTCTTTAATGGACAGTTTCTCTAGCTATAATCAGATTAATATTTTTCCCACGGATCAACAAAAAACTTCTTTCATTTTTCCTTGGGGTACCTTTGCCTACCGGAAACTACCTTTCGGTTTGAAGAACGTTGGTGAGAATTTTCAACGCGCCATGTCTTATGCTTTTCATGATATCAAGCACATCATACAACCATATCTCTATGATCTATCGACACATTCCATGTGTCGCTAAGATCACTTGGCTCATCTCCGAGCCATTTTCCTTCGTTTTCGTTACTATCGTATACGTTTAAACCCACACAAATGTGTTTTTTGTGTGGATTCCAGCCAACTTCTGGGTTTTATTGTGTCACTTCATGGAATTAGGGTGGACCCTTTGAAGGTTGAGGCTATCATTAATCTACCTCCTCCTTCCACATACGCCAGCTCCAAAGTTTGCAAGGGAAGGAAATTTTTTTGTGTCGATTCATTCCCAATTACGCTGAGTTAACGCTAGGATTTACTCGACTATTGAAGAAGGGTTACAAATTTGTATGGGATCAGACTACCAACAAAGCCTTCGAAGATTTGAAACTTTCCTTAACCCGTACACCACTACTTTTCCCACCATATTATAGTTGCGACTATTTCCTTTATCGTGTTGCTTCGGACTCTACCATTGCCATGGTTTTAGTCCAAGAAGATGATTCACACGACGACCATGTAATTTATTATTTGAGTCGGAGTCTCATGACTATCGAAGCCAAATATCTACATGTGGAGAAACTAGCCTTGGCAGTTGTTCAAGCTGTCCAACGTTTTCGTCACTATATCCTATTACGCAAGACCACTGTTATTTTCGATTGCAACCCTATGAAACATATCCTTATGTGCCAATTGATAGGGGGCAAGTAATCCAAATGGATATTGATTCTCCAAGAGTTCAACTTAGAGTTTTAACGCGCTAAGTCTAAGAAATCATTGGTTTTCGCTGAACTGATATGTGACCTTCCCTCCACTGAGACAGAAAATGTGGCAAAGTATTCCTTACCTGATGAATCCCTTTTTTTTATCAGTTCTGATGACATTTGGTATGAAGATATTATCATTTATCTCCAGACTAAAACTTTCTGGTCCGACCTTTCTAGTACAGACCGTCGTCATATACGGTATTAAGCCCATCAATACATAATTCTCGGTGACACTCTTTATCGCCATGGTGTTGACTCTATTTTCCGATGTCGTCTCACCTACGATGAGGCTGAGAAAGATTTGAATGACTACCACTCCAGAGCTTGTGGTGGTCATATGTCTGGGTATGCAACTGCCCAAAATATCTTATAAGCAGAGTACTTCTGGAATTCTTTGTTTAAAGACTGTATAACTGTCATCCAGAAGTGCCATGCTTGTCAAATGTACAATAACAATATAAGATCTCATACCGCTCCTTTACACCCTGTAGTTTCCATTGGTCTTTTCGCAAAATGGGGCATTGACTTCATGACATGTAACCCTCACTTGGCCAGGGGGCATGGATACATCATTGTAGTCGTGGATTATTTCACAAAATGGGCCGAGGCGATGCCTACATTCGATAATACTGGAAAAATTGTAGCCATGTTCACATTCAATCATATCATCACTCGATTTGGAATCCCGCAAGCTATCGTTACTAATCACGGTAGCCATTTTTGAAATTTCATGATGTCTGAGCTTACCAAAAAGTTGGGTCTTCGGCATGAAAACTCAACCCCCTACTATCCACAGGCCAATGGCTAGGTTGAAGTGATAAACAAATTTCTTATCACTATGCTTCGAAGAATAATAGGAATTCACAAGAAAATTTGGCACACGATGTTGTTTTCAACATTATGGGCCTATCGGACATTCGTGAAGTCTTCCATGGGATTTACACCTTTCCAATTAGTGCATGGTATCAAAGTTGTCCTTCCGATTGAATGTGAGATACCATCTTTGAAGATAGTTGTTGAACTTATCCCAAACACCTCTGTCGAAGAAGAACGTCTATTGTACCTGATGCAATTAGATGAAACCCGTCATGATGCCACCCTGGTTATTGAAACTCAGAAAAAATGCGTCAAAGCCCAATCGACAAGCATGTCAAGCCACGTGTTTTCTCCGAAGGTGATCTAGTTCTCCCTTATGAACAAGATCATGATTTACTAGGGGCCGAAAAATTTGAGGCTATGTGGCAAGGCCCTTATATTGTCAAACGAGTGTTGGATAAGGGAGCCTATGAGTTAGTGGATTATGATGGAATTCCTTTGAGTGAACCCAAAAATGGGCTTTACTTGAAGAAGTACTATGCTTAGGTTATTTTTGCATGAGTTCTTGTATTTTTACTGTATCATACTCTTGTGTGCTAATTTTGTGCGCTTTTTCATTATTTGGTTTTAATCCCTAACTTCTTACCTTGTATTGTGCTTGGTTTCCAGATGTCGGTGTCATGGATGATTTTAAGGATGGAAATTTATTTTAAAATGTGGAAACCTTGGTGAATCTTACTAATCCTTCATATGCCAACTATAAATGTTTGGTGATTTTTTTGTAAAAATATTAAAATTTCTAAGGATTTTGTATAGTTTTTATAAAATTTTGGCGATTTTTAAGGTAAAATAATTTTATCCTATAGAATTTGGGCGAATCATTTTTAAAATAGCGAATCTCATTTTTGGAAAAACCATCGAAAATTATCCCATGAGCAAAATTTAGCCCCTAAAATCATCCCTAGGACTCGGTGTCTTCGCCGATGGCGCTAGTCGTAATACTCAGAACTTAGCATCTATTGCTTGGGAACCTACAAACGAATTAATCATTCTACATGGTGTTTGTCTCGGTCGTGCAACTAACAATATCGCGAAATATAGTGCAGTCATTGAATTGTTGACCGATGCTATTTCACTTGGAATCTGTCACCTTGTTGTACGACTTGATTCACAGCTAGTAGTACTACAGTTAAGTGATGTCTATGCTATCTGAAGTCCTATTTTGTTAAGGGTATATTTATGAATTCTCCTCTTGGAATGTAACGGAAAGAAATGTGTCTCTGTATTTTTGTTAGTGGCAGTAACAGTCGCTCTTGAACATGACACCCCCTTTATCATTATATCCAGGTTGGGGAATCCATTTGTCTCTCTATGACCTTCTGCAAGTTCATATTTTGGGTCATCCTTCAGTCAATGCTGCCAAGACCATTGTCATGTCATACATATGTTCAAGAGAAGCCCAAACAATCCCTCTAACGAGTCGGCCATTTGCAGTTGTCAATTCCTACCATGTCGGCCTTCCCGGTGTCAATTTCAAATCATTTTCATACCTTGATCTACCCTAAATATGTTACTTATTTCACGTCATTGATGGGGGATACATCAAGGCCCTCCCGTGATGAGTATTTTCCTATCAAATTCAACTCATCATCCAGAAACAAGACTTAGAAATCGTTTAGTACCTTAGAGCCTGCATGCCTCAATGGTAGGTTTCTTCGCTTTCGACAATGGATTCAGGTCATTGGTCCATGATCAAGAGATTCCATCGAGTGTTCAACTTCAGCTCATTTATTCACATTTGATGGATTGTACTGAGGTACCTTGGGATTCATTGGCATCAATGGTGATTTCCCTTGCACTAGTTAACGATTTTCATCAATGGTCGATAATCAAGTGGTTTCTACCATGTTTGACTTCAGCACATGTAATCGCATGGTTAGATTTGTACTTACATACGATGGGGTTGAAGACCCTGGATCTCATCATCTTGGTCCAGGTTGCAATGGAGTATTTATGATTTGTATTGACACATAAATCCACTTTGTATGTTTCGTGGCTATGTCCGAATTTGAGTTTCCTAGTACATAGATCCACAGTGTATTCTTGGTGTCTATGTAGAATCCTGATGACATGGATCCACAATGTATAATTGGTGTCCATGACTGACATTTATGATTTAAATCACTTGTAGTCTGAGCATGGGAATGCCTACCTCAGAAATGGTATAATATTGCACAGATGCTTGGTTTTTTGCAGGTTCCCGATTGGTGTGCTCCTTGTTCCCAACACACATATGCATTTTACAAAGTATTTCAGTTGTCACGAGTTCTGACCTCATACTTTGGGGGTCATTCTATTACAAATTATTTAATTCACCCTGGTGATGTTTCTAAAAGCATGTGTTCAAGCTCCCAAAAGGAACTTTCTCATGAGAAAAGTGATTGGTTTCTCCCTCTACAAAACTTCTTTTTAGAAGGACATCACAGGCTAGGAATAATACACAGTGCAAAAATTCCTAATTTTCACAGGCTGTCCTTAACCTGGCTTGTGGAATTTCCACAAGCTGCTCTATTGACAGGGTGCGGAAGCGTTTTAAGACTAAGGAAAGGGACAAAGTTCAAAAAGGTTCTAGAAGGGGATCTTATAGAATATGAGGTGGCATCCGTATGGTTGGGATCCTACTTGCTTCTATGATTTGGTGGGATCATCCTAATCTCTTTAAGTAAGGAATTGATGAAGGAATAGGCTGAAGATTGTGTAAGGGATTTTATTTCAATTGATTCTTGAGGTCTCCATTTGTCCATCAAGCTATTATAGATCTTCTTCATGCAATTTTGCAAGTGTGTGTGTTGGGGCAAAGGGCCACTAAAAGGGGCAACATCAAGGCGGTTTGGTTGTATCTTCCACTTTTACTTAATATAATACTATGGAATGTTTCTTTCCCATAAAATCATTCTCATTTTATTACATGACTCCTTGATCACATGTTTAAGTTTTCAATGAATATACTATTGTTTCTTTCACTTTGGTTGGTTTGTGTCATTGCAGATTTGATTTCACAAGAGCACCGGAGTGAAGAAGGGACAACAAAGATATAAGGAAGTGATATTCAAAGGTATGTCACTCATATATTCTTTGGTAATAAATTCGATGATTAAATCTTAGGGAAAGCACCATGTCCTGTCTTGTTTTTTTCTAGATCCAGGTGGATCTAGGGAGATTAGTTCATGTTCGCATTTACCGATTTATCCAATAATAGTGGTGTTGTTATTTTCTTGTGGCTTTGGCGGGTTTTTCAGAGACGCCCCACCTTGGCTTGGTCCTTTGTTTTGCAGTTTGGGGGTATCTTTCCCTTGCTTCTGATTCACAGACCCAAAGTGTCACTTCTTCTGTTTGAACTTCTGCTCAATATTGGAAACATACCGGTATGCCACGCCAAGAGAGGAGATGTCGAGGAACTCCATTTACTCATGAATTTATCTTTGCAGATAACTACGGTACTTTAACACCAATTTTTTCTCTGAATCTTTGATACCCAACTTTGTGCATAGGGTATGAAACAAATTCATCAGCTCATGCACATCTTGGTCCCTTTGCTGCCACAGCGTAGTCCATTATATGTATTTGTCCTCATAGCTCCCCAAAAGATAATATTTTTCCTTTATGGAGTCTAGAAGATAATTCCAAGTAGGTGTGACCGAGAACAGAGAGGGTTCCCCCTCGCCCTGTTTCTCACAGTAGGTTTCCCACCAGTCTTTGACATGGGGGGCGACTTTACGGAGTGAAAAAATAATCCTTTCTCGATCGGAAAAGTCATAAACTGAGAAATATCCTTCTAATAGATTCAACCATATATCTACAACATCTACATCTATTTGTCCCTCAAATACGAGAATGCCAAAGTTTACTTGTACCTTAAAAGGAGTGGCGCCTCTAGAGTGGCTACTGGATGTAGATGCACTGCCAGTGGGAAGCCATTGAAGGATCTGGGCAAAGTTGTCCATCATTGCATTCCTTTTGTTTTTGGAGGGCCTCCTTGAGCAATATTTTGATAGGATCTTCTGCTCCCTCATCTTTATGTTGGAAAAATAACTGAGAGGGGGGGGGGTGAATAAATTTTGTATATAAGCTTGAAAATTTTAAGTTATTTTCTGATTCTTTCTAGATTATTATTTAATGTGTTGCTGATAACTTAACATGCATAGATATACAATATTTGATCAATCACACAGAATACATAGAGACACTGATTTTCATGAGGAAACCCATAAAGGGAGGAAACCTCTTCTTCTTAGGATGTCAGTCAAGCTCCAACTTTCATGTACATCACAGTCTTTGAGCACCAACTCAAATATGAGGCTACAACTTCTGATAGCAAGCTACAACTTGCAGATATCACCAACTCTCATATATCTCTAGAACCAACTAGATGGAAGCACCAACTCCCAGGTTTCTCTAGTACCAACTAGATGGAAGCACCAACTCCCAGAATATCTTCTAGCACGAGATAGAATTTAGAGGAATACAATCCTCCCTAACACCACCCTACCACCCTTATTGAATCTTACAAAACTTTACTTACTTGCTCTATCTCTGATATGGTCTGTTACAGCTCCATGTCTCCTCTGCCTTCTTCATCTTCTATATGTTGTTCCACGTCTTCATCTTTATGCTTCTATGCTCTCATCTTTTTCTTCCTATGCACTACTTCCCCACGTTCAACTTATCTTCTTCCTTTTATGATCTGTGCTACTTCTGCATCCTCATCGTTGTACCATTGATCTCCACTTTAGGTCATGCACTCAGTCACATTCTACCCACATGCATAGCTATCGAAAAAACACACTCTCTTATCTCTTATGCATGTCTTTCTCACACCAAGTGTTATGCCTGATCATCATTGCAACTCTTCGTCATCCATAACGGTTATGCTGAATTTGTTCATCATCAGTGGCCATTATCCAAACATTCTTTATCTTCTCTGGAAATCGCAACTCTTTGTCTTCTCTATCAGTTACAGCCAGTCATTTTGGCTTCGTTGGCTTCTAAGCCCCTTCCTTCATGTGACCACTGGTGGTGACCACACGCCTTTTCAAAAAGGCGCTTTTCGATCTCAGTCTAGCGAGTGATAGCTCTATTTTTTTATATGACCTTGGGCGATGATCTCACGTGACCACATGATTGCAGGCGCGTCCAAAGGTGGTTTGAATAACACTACCTTTTTCCCCTCAATTTACCTCGAGCCTCCACATGTCCTTTCTCCAAAACCGTGGTTTCGATTGCGGCCCACTCAAGAAAAATTAAGACCCGAGCATGTTCTGGCCCCACAATTGAGCATGACCATTGATCTCTAATCCCTTGGCGATGCCACTTGATCAATGACTACTATCTTCTTTCCTTTCTTTCTTCCATGCATGATTCCAGATCTCCACAAACCATTGACACATAGCTTCCTTCCAAATCAATGGCCACGATTGATTTCGGCCTTCCGGTCTTCGAGAGTTTTAAATCTCAAATCTCACTCTTCCCATATGAAAATATTTCGGAGTGGAAGATCTATTGACACCTGTCTCCCTGAATCTACGATCAGGATATCTTCTGGGAGTTCGGCCTTCGGGACTTTCAATTCTCAAACTCTCATTTCTTTCGTACATCAATCTTCCGGAATCGATGATCTGCAGACACCTATCCGAACAAATTGGACGATTTACACTTATCCTTTCACTTCTTAATCCATCATCTAGGACTTAATCAAGCATTGTAAAGGATTGCCACCATTTACTTTGGCACTTAGTCTATTCTACTTACACTATCCTTCCATTGTATTTTGATCAACAATTGAGAATGCACCCGAAGTGATCTTCAGATCAGACGACTTATGTCCACTTCGAGACTTCGGCGTTCAAGAATTCGAGACTTTAGGCATCTGCTGGTGGTCAAAATCCTGAAGTAAAACTCTCAGAGTGACGTAACATTACACAAGTCACCCATTGACTTGGCACGAACTGAGTGGTTGCCACGTGTCACTCACTGACATGGTCTACCACATGTCCTTGCTGACGTGGTCTGCCACATGTCCTTGTTGACGTGGTCTACCACATGTCCTTACTAACGTGGCCTGCCACATGTCCTTGCATCAGAAGGTTGAGGCTTACTTTGGGTCTTTACCTGGAGTCCACAGGTTTACGCCATGTCTTTTCTGGATCAGATGGCCCAGAATCACTTCAGACTATCTGACGCTTGAGATCTTCTTCAGATGATCTGACAACTGAGATCTACTTCGAATGATCCGGTGGTCGAGAATTTATTTCATCTCTCTGGCTCTCCGGGATTCGGGAATTTCAAATCTCAAACTGAAACTCTCAAAGTGATTTCTTTGGAGCTCACGATCCATCGCCACCTATCCCTCTAGATCTGACGGTTGAAATTTACTCTGACTCTCTGGCTCTTCGGACTTCGAGGATTTAAAATCTAAAAATTTTCTTCCTCCTGAACTCATGGTCTGCTGACATGTATCTCCTGATGATCAACGAACCAGATTCTCCTCCTGGTGATGAATGGTCTCAAATTACTTCGGGACTTCAGAACTTTAGCAAGCTCCCTCACCTGCGTGTGCAAAGCGCTAAGGCTCATGTATCTTGATTTGATCAAACAGTTGTTATTCCTATGGATTAGTGATCCAATGCCCACTCTTTCTATCTTCCTGAGATTTTGTGCCTTCTTCTCCTTTGACTCCCTAAAGAGTCACTTCAACACTAAGCCGAATTGTGGATCTGTGCACTCCTTGCATATCTTCCGAAGTCTGAATCTTTGAATTCTCATCGTTGCTTTCCTATTTTCCATCATCGTTTTTGTTCTTGACATCAATGACAAGCACACTCTTCCTTTAAAACATGCCAACAATCCCCCACTTTGGCATTGATGGCAACCCTGAAAGGTTGCACTATTCTTCTTAGACCTCCAACTGCAGCATCCAGACCACACCTTTTCTCCCCCCTTTGACATCAATGTCAAAGAAAACTGAGAGTGACTTTGTTCTCCCCCTGATCAGAAGCACTCTCCCCCTAATTAGATATACAATGAGCACTTTACCCCTAATCAGATAGACTATTTTAACTTGATAACAAGGTCACGCCCAACTTCTGGCGTAGATACTCAAATTGAGCTTTTGCAAGCAATTTAGTGAAGATAACAATAACCTAATATTTGGATGGAATGTAATGCAAAGAAACAATAGTGTTTTTTACTTGTTCCCTCAAGAAGTGATACTTGATGGGTATATGCTTGGTCTTGTAGTGAAATATAGGATTCTTTGACACACTGATTGCACTAGTATTATCACAATGAATTGGGATTGGTGCGGTATACTTTACCTCCAAGTATGTAAGTGTCTGAATCATCCACAATACTTGGGTACAACAAGTGGCAACTGCAATGTATTCAACTTCTGTATTAGATAAGGAAATGGAACCTTTCTTTTGCTCAACCATGCTACAAGAGAATCTCCTAAGAAGAATGCACCTCCACTCGTGATTTTCCTTTCATCGATGCAATTATCCCAATCAACATCCGAATAGAATGATAATTGAAAATTTGATTCCTAGGATACCATAGGCCATAGTTCATTGTTTCTTTCAAGTATCTGAATGTTCTTTTGACAGCTAGCAAATGACTCTGTTTAGGTGCAGATTGATACCTTCCTACCATTCCAACAGCATGCATTATGTCTGGACGATATGTTGTGATGTACAACAGGTTGCCTATCATAGACCTATATGAACTCTGATCAACATTAGGTGAGTCATCATCCTTTCTTAACTTGCATCTAGTGACCATAGGTGTGCTCACAGGTTTAAAATATTCCATTTGAAACCTTTTCAACATTTCTCCTGAGAAAGAAATATTCCTTCAGACCTCTGAGTAATTTGCAGACCAAGAAAAAATGATAGTTCCCCTATCATAGACATTTCAAATTCAGATTGCATGGCAGAAGAAAACCATTGTACCAATGAAGCATTATTGCTTCCGAAGATGATGTCATCTACATAGACCAACACAATGAGAAAATCATTATCCTTTGTTTTGATATATAGATTGTTGTCAATTGTTCCTCTCTTGAACCCTTTGTCTTGAAGATACTTATCCAGTCTGTAATACCAGGAACGAGGAGCTTGTTTCAACCCATATACGTCTTTCTTCAACTTGCAGACAAATTCAAGGTTATCTGACAGTTGGAAACCCTCTGGTTGTTCCATATAGACTTCATATTTTAGATCTCCATTTAAAAAAGATGACTTGACATCCATTTGATAGAATTTAAACTGTTTATGACAAGAATAGGCAAGAAACATTCTAATAGCTTCTAATCTTGCTACGATCGCAAAATTTTCATCAAAATCCAGTCCTTCTATTTGAGCATATCCTTTGCAGACCAATCTAGCCTTATTTATTAAAATATTTCCTTGCTCATTCATCTTATTTTTGTAGACCCATTTGTATCCTATTACAATTTTATTTGTTGGCCTAGGAACGAATTCCCAAGTGTCATTTTTTTCAATCTGATCCAGTTCCTCATTCATTGATTTTAACCAATTTATGTCTTTACTGGCTTCATTAAATTTCTTGGTTTCCACCATGGATATGAAGGCTATATGTGATTGCTCGGTGTCTTTGATTATCCTTCTCCTGGTTTGTACACCTTTGTTTTTCTCACCAATTATATGACTTTCAGGATGATTCTTTTGAGTAATTCTGGAGGAAGTATTTGATGTCGATCATTGTCCTGGCTCTTCTTGTTTGTATGTATCTTCTCCACTTGATTCATCATATTCTTGTGACTCTGAGTTTTTTTGTTCTTCATTTTCATTATTCTCATCGTTTTCTTCATATGACTTGGTGCTTATTCTTTGTTGATATTTTACAAAATCTTCTTCATCAATTCGAACATCAATACAGTCTACTAATTTATGCATTCTTTTGTTAAATAATCTGTATCCTTTATTGTTCGTTGCATATCCTAAGAAGATACCTTCATCATCTATAATATCAAATTTTCCCAGATGATCATCATTATTCTTGATGTAGCATTTACTTCCAAATACTTTGAAGTGTTTGATTGATGCAGGTTGACCAAACCACAAATCATATGGAGTTTTATCACTGTTAGGCCTTAGATGTGCTTTGTTTAGAATATGAACAGTCGTGTGAACAACCTCCACATAGAAGGTTTGTGAAATTTCCCTTTCACTCTTCATAGCCCTTTCCATCTGCTAAACTGATCTATTTTGGTGTTCTACAACTCCATTTTGTTGAGGAGTACCTGGAATAGTATATTCTCTTTTAATTACATGTATGTCACAAAATTCTTTGAAATCTCTTGACACAAATTCTCCTCCCCCATCTGAGCGAATTGCCTTTAAATTCCTTCCTGTATGATTCTCAGCAAACGCCTTAAACTTTTTTAACTTCTCAAACGCATCATATTTTCTCTCAGAAAGGAAACCCACGTAAGTCTAGAGAAGTCATCAATGACTAGCATAAAGTAACGTTCTCCTCCAGTTCCTTCCTTTCGCGATGGTCCACACAAATCCATATGAACAATTTGAAGTGGTTTCTCTGAAGATGTGAAACTCTTCGATTTGAATTGAGCACGAGTCAGCTTCCCCATTTGATAGGATTCACACACAGAGTTATTAGGCTTAGATATTCTTGGAAGGTCTTTTACAGCACCTTCATTATTCAGTTTGACAATATGATCAAAATTCATGTGTCCAAGCCTTTTGTGCCATAACCAACTTTCATCAAATTTGATTAAATGACATTTCTCCTTATCTTCCTTCAGAACATATACATTGTTTTCAGTTCTAACCCCTTTTGCAATCAACTCTCTTGTGTTTACTGTCTTTATTTTACAATTCTTGGCAGTGAAAGTGACTTCACATCCTCTGTCACATATCTGATTGACACTAAGAAGATTATGCTTTAAATCATCAACAAATAATACATCTTGAGCTTTGCTTCTTCCATTACTTAAGCTTACTAGACCTTTACCTATGATCTTTCCTGGAGCATCATTTCCAAAGGTCACACTCTCTGATTTACTTTCTTTGAGTGATAGGAACTTACTTTTTTCACCTGTCATATGACTGGAGCATCTGCTGTCAATATACTAGGGGTCTTTTTGTCTTTGAGCTGACAACACTAATCCACACTTGTTATCTTCATTCTTCTTCCAAACCTTGACATTTTCAGCTCTGTGATTTGAATCTGTCTTATAGTTCCTTAAGCGACAGTCTGCAGCTTTATGACCATAATTATGGTAGATGTAACATTCTGGTTCATTGAATAAAGGATCATAACGATTGTTATGCTTAATATGTGTCTTTTTCCCAGCTATCACATGATTTGCAGCCTATGGTTGTTTTTTACTTGGTTGTCTCATTCTTTGTTGTGGAAGATATTTATTCCTGGGTAGTCTTGATTGCTCATGTATAAATCTTAAATAACAATTTACAGCTTTGTGGCCAAAGTTAGAACAGTAAAAAAAATATCCATAGAAAAAATCTTTGTACCTGAAAAATGGTTGTCTTCTTTGAGAAGGTTGATTTATTTCATGTTGATGATTTCCTTGAGCAGAGGGTGTATTATTTCTTTGTTTTATAGATTCAGTTCTTATACCTTTTTCTTCACTTCTCCTAGGTGACTACTTATCTTCCTTTGTTTCTGCAGGTCTGTTGTTGTCAATGGTTGTAGATTTGACAAACTTGATGGATTCTTTGTTGCTTGGCTGACTACTACTTACTTGATCCCTCTTCATAACCCAAACCAATTTTTAACTTTGAATTCCTTTGTTGATTCAGAATGGAGGCTAATCCTTCTGAGGCTTTAATGCTTTTCAGATTTAAATGATATAAGGCCTGATAATGCTCTAGATCTTTTGTGACGGTTACTACTTCAGCTTCCAATTTTTCACCTTTTGTTTCAGATTCCTTCAATCATTGTTTGAGGATGTCTTAAATCTTCTTATCTTCTTCTAACTTAACCTTCAATAGAGCAATTTCTTCAAAATGGTTCATTGCCTGTTTTCTCATATCTGAGTAGTAGTTGTTTTTGTTTTCTCTTCTTTTCTCTGAGTCTATCAATCTCTTCCATGGCACTAACAAGTTCTCCTTCAAGATGTACTACTGCTTCACAATCAACGAAATCACTTCCTGTATCTTCAGTGTTTAGGTCTTCTAAATATATTATCATGATATCATTTATTTTGTCTTCAATAGAAGAGTCACTGCTTTCATCATCTGAAGGATCGTCATCATTGTTTACACAAAGGATTTTCCTTTTAGAATTATTCTCTTTATATACCTTCTTTTGTTTGTGATTCTCTTCATCATCATATGCCCGATCCTTTCTTTTGTGAGATAACTTAGATGAAAAATGACCAATCCTACCACAGTTGAAGAAGTTGAAGGGCAGTTTACCTTTGTATTTTCCTGATCCTTTTGTCAGTCTTCTCACAAAATTTGCTTCTATCTCCTCTATATCGGAGTCTGTGTTTTTCTCTGCTTTAAAGGATGCCTCTCTTGTAGTGGATTTACCTTTGGTGATTCTCATATCATAAGCAGTTAGGGTTCCAAGAAGTTGATCTAGTATCAATGTTTTGAGATCAGTTATTTCCTCTATAGCAGAGACCTTTGAGATAAATCTATCAGGAAGAGATCTTAATATTTTCTGGACTTGAAAAGATTCATATATCGTTTCACCTAGACCTTTCATAGTGTTGAAAAGTTCTTCTATATGTAAGAACTACTTACTGATATTTTCGTCTTCATCGATCTTTAACTGCTCAAATTTCAGTCTGTGAGTCTGACGTTTTGCGCCTTTCACCTTTTCATTACCTTCATAACTACTTATCAACTTGTCCCACATAAATTTTGCTGAATCACAGTGCATGAATTTGACAAACTCGGCTTCAACAAGTCCACTGAGAATGGCATTCATTGATTTTGCATTAAATCTAAACTCCAGCTTATCATCTTTTGAGGCCAAGATTACAGGCTTCACATATCCCATTTCAACGACATCACAAACATTAGCACCCAAAGACATTAAATGTGTTCTCATCCTTATTTTCCAGAAGGAAAAGTTTGTTCCATCAAACATAGGGGGTCTATTAGTTGAACTTCCATCATGACTAGTCATGTTCAATCTTATGGATCTACCTTTGATCAAGGGCACTGGTTCTGATACCAATTGTTGGAAAAATAACTGAGAGGGGGGGATGAATCAGTTGTGTATATAAGCTTGAAACTTTTAAGTTCTTTTCTGATTCTTTCTAGATTATTATTTAATGTTTTTCTAATAAATTAACATGCATAGATATACAATATTTGATCAATCACAAAGAATACATAGAGACACTGATTTTCATGAGGAAACCCATAAAGGGAGAAAACGTCTTCTTCTTAGGATGTCATTCAAGCTCCAACTTTCATGTACATCACAGTCTTTGAGCACCAACTCAAATATGAGGCTACAACCTTTGATAGCAAGCTACAACTTGTAGAGAGAACCAACTCTCAGATTTCTCTAGCACCAACTAAATGGAAGCACCACCTCCCAGGTTTCTCTAGCACCAACTATATGGAAGCACCAACTCCCAGAATATCTTCTAGCACCAACTAGAATTTAGAGGACTACAATCCTCCCTAGCACCACCCTACCACCCTTATTGAATCTTACAAAAATTTACTTGCTCTGTCTCTAATATGGTCTGTTATAGCTCTATGTCTCCTCTTCCTTCTTCAGCTTCTATATGTTGTTACACTTCTGCATCTTTATGCTTCTATGCTCTCATCTTTTTCTTCCTATGCACTACTTCCCACTGTTCATCTTCTCTTCTGCCTTTTATGCTCTGTGCTGCCTCCGCATCCTCATCGTTGTGCCACAGATATCCACTTTAGGTCATGCACTTATTCACATTCTACCCACATGCATAGCTATCAAAAAATCACACTCTCTTCTTTGTTCTGCATGTCTTGCTCACACCAAGTGCTATGCTTGATCATCATTGCAACTCTTCGTCTTCCCTAGAGGTTATGCTGAATTTGTTCATCATTAGTGGTCATTATCCATATATTCTTTAGCTTCTCTAGCAGTCGCAACTCTTCGTCTTCTCTGTCAGTTAGAGCCAGTTGTTTTGGCTTCTTTGAATTCTAAGCCCCTTCCTTCATGTGACCATTGGCGGTGACCACACGCCTATTCAAAAAGGTTCTTTGCAATCTCAGTCTAGCGAGCGCTAGCTCCATTTTTTGATATGAACTTGGGCGATGATTTCACATGACAACGTGATTGTGGGTGCTTCCAAAGGTGGTTTGAATCAAAATATGTTTCTCCCTGCAATTTACCTCGAGCCTCCACGTGTCCTTTCTCCAAAACCATGGTTTCGATTGTGGCCCGCTCAAGACAAATTAAGACCCAAGCATGTTCTGGCCCCTCAATTAAGCATGATCGTTGATCTCCAATCCCTTGGCAATGCCACTTTATCAACGACTGTTATCTACCTTCCTTTCCTCCTTCCACACACGATCCCAAATCTCCACGATCCGTCGACACGTAGCTTCCTTTCAAATCAACGACTATGATTGATTCTGGCCTTCCAGTCTACTCTCAAATATCGCTCTTCCCATATGACAATATTCTAGAGTGGAAGATCTATTGACACCTGTCTCCCTGAATTTACAATCAGGATCTCCTCTGCGAGTCTGGCCTTTGGGACTTTCAGTTCTCAAACTTTGCACTCCTTGCATATCTTCCGAAGTCCGAATCTTCGAACTCTCATCGTTGCTTTCCTGTTTTCCATCGTCGTTGTTGTTCTTTCCATCAATGAAAAAAAAACTCTTCCTGTAAAACATGCCAACACTTTATTTTCTTCCCCCATGGGTGACTGTTAGGGTTTGCGAGGCTGATCTTGAAAAGGTTCAACCAGATCGAGCCCTAACTCCTTATACCCCGACCTCGTTGGGGACATGCAAAGAAGGATCGAGAACGAACAGACCGCTATGATACCACTGATCCAAATTTATGCAGGAACACAATGAAATCAAAAAATACACATAAACGTAGAGATGCAGTGAAAATAAAACTTCATTTCATTAATAACAAATGACTGAAATATGCTTACAGACAAAATGGAAATAAACTAGATAGGGCGCTGGTAGCTTATCTCTGAGAAGATGTGTGGTGGCTAATGGCCTTTGAATTATGTGTTACAATGAGGCTCGAAGGCCTATTTATTATTAAGAAACAATGGAAAACCCTAAACATCCAAAGACCTAACCCTAGGAGATGAAACGCCAAGACTATGGGCCCCGTTATGGTAAATTGGTACATCAACTTCTTGGGGACGTAAATTTGGCATACAATATTTGTTTGATACGCTCAATACCTCGTTAGAAAGATATATCCGAGGAATACAACTTTGATGTGAGAAACACCATGTTGCTCCCCGTTTTCCCAAAAAACATCGTTTAGTGCCTAAAACGGCTCCGAAAGTTCAGGACCCGAAAAACTGCTAAAAATAGTAAACTGTGCGGAAACTGAAAAAATGAAAGAAACAATGGTGGGGGTCCGAGTGGAATAGGTGTGTGGCCACCAATATCCACCTAGATCAAGTTTGGACTTGCTGAAATCATTCTATCTAAGAAAAGTTTAGTGTGCTTGGGGGTGGCATAGTGAATGCCTATGGTTGGGTGACAATGATGTGACATTTTCTATGGTTAAACGAGCATACAAAAATTTTAACATGGTATCGGAGCTGGTTTCTTTCATAACAGTATAAACGTTGGAAGGAAGATCCTCAGTTTCCCCCATTGTCAATTTTATTGAGCACTTACTGAACCCACTAAGAAGGTCACCTACGTAGGACACGTCTCTTCCCCAAATCAGATCTGCAAATTTTTGAAGTTGAGAAATTAGGCTTTCCTCATAAAACCCTAGATTTGTAGTGCCAGTTCCTTCGTTCTAGTTTCTTTGTGCCAGTTGCAGCACCATATGTAGTGTTAGTTGTAGTTCCAGTTGCAACACCAATTGCAGTGCTAGCACCAGTTGCACTTAACGTTTATGGGAAGTATTGGGACAAAATTTTGGTTGTCCTAGTGCGCCTTACCCTAGCACATCTCCAACTATCTTCAAATTGCAAGTTGGAAGCACCTTGAAATTTTTGGGTTCGTCATTGCTTGTTGTTGCTACTAGATGGTGCCACTGCCTGTTGTTGTTTTCCATTGTTGTCGGAGGTATGCACTTTTATATCTTAAACTATATCATTGTCTCAAGGGTATTTGTAGGAGAAGGGATCTTTTGTCCAAACAACAATCGTACATCCATAGGGATATCAGATCCAACACATTCAGAGGAACAATGCATTCCAGGTTTGATTACTTTGATATGCCTCTAGTTGTTATGGAATTATTGTGATCTTATGAAAATCTAGTTGTATTTTGATCTATTGAAGTTATGATTATCACAATAACCTCTATTCAAAGTTAATGTTAGAAGATGACTCTAGTCAAAGTATTATATTGATTAAGGTTTATATTTTCGATTTTACTTACATTATATTCCCTAAATCAGATTTATGTCAAGAAAGCATATTGTCTTAGTACAGGGGACGAGTTGGAGATAATACTCGTCATCTTGAGTGAAGGAGACTTGAAAGAAAAGAAACAACACTCATTCTTGAAGATAAGACTCCAGGGTCCAGGCTTGATTGATTAAATTGATAAGTTTCCAATTTGCACATATAAAGTTTGATAATCGCTACACTATAGTTGTGACAACAATCCTTGAAAGGTTCTATTACTGCTAGATACAATGAATACTTGGCAACATGTGAGTACTATTGATATAAATTCTTATTGTACTTTTTTGCAAGATGAACTAACATCTCCTCTAGGGGATACTTCTTTTTTTGCTTCCAGACGGGTCACCTTGGTAAATGCTATACCATGAAATTGTATTTCTTGATAACATATATATGTTCTTATGAAAATGCTATTATATTACCTTTGCTCTTGTTGCTCCTGTCTCAGGCAGGTTATCTTGTAAATTCCATGGAGTTTACCATGAAGGAATGATTGGCCACAACACTAGAAGAGTGTTGTTCTATTTCTTATTATTGCATCTTTATTTTGGCTCTTGTTTTAGGTGATAGCTTTGAGAAGGAGCTACTGTGACGATTATTCTCGTTATTATTTTTACTATCATTATAAGAGTATTATTCTTGTCTATTGTTTTCCCTTGTTGTTGGTCTTGTCATGGGCAGGTCACAGGTGATAACTCTAAGGGGAGATATAGTAATGGTTGCAGGAGGAAACACATTAGATGGTCTCTAGTTTGAGACATGGAGTAGACTATCCATATAAGAAGTTGTATACATGACCCTATACATCCATGTATCGAAGAAGAAGAAGACAAAGATGGGTACTTTTGTGGGATATTGAGTATCTCATATGGAGATTGATTGCAAGGAGCAGAAAGCTCCAAAGATGACCGAACAAATCCCTCTAGTGCAGTTGATCACTCTTTAGACCAGGAAGAGTTAGTAGAGCCAGAAGGGCCTACCTAGAATTGTTGCAGTAACCAGGAAGAGACCAACATGTTCCCGTGAAACTTTGTGGGATGCAAAGACATATAGCATTGATAAGCCATATCATGAGGATTTGATGGCTCCACCAGTGGTGAGGCAGGAGACCACGCCAAGTATCAACTTAAAAGGAGCTAAAGTTCATAGGGAGTGAGCCCTCATGATCCAGTAGGGAGGAGAAGACTCCCCAAGACCGTTCATAGGAGACTTCAGAAGAAATCATCACACACAGAGGGAGTAGATGGATCCAAATATTATATAGACTCAGAGGGAGTCAAGCTTTAGAGGGAGCATGGAGACTCAAAGTGATCCTGATCTCAGAGAGAGTCAGTGGCTTAGAGAATTTCATTCAGAAAGTATTCCTCCTAAGATTCATATGGGAGAGAGATACATCTTCCAAGACTGACAGACAGATGTCATAGGTTAAGGAGTCTAGATTGTAGCTTCAAATAATTCCAGGATATGTGAGATGTCCTGGGAGGATTCCCTTACTTCAATAGACTTTGATACAATGCTAGAGGAGGAAGCTAGTAAGAAGGACTAGGATATAGATCCTTTCCTTAGTTCTGAGACCAGAAAGGAAGTTAGTGGTGACTTCCAAGTTGTTCTAAAAGATCAAGCATGTTGCAAATAACAACATAGAGATGTACAAAGCCTAATTTGTGGACAGAAGATTCTCCCAGAAAGAGGGAGAATATTATGACGAGTCACTTTCTCTAGTAGTCAGAAGATGTATACATAGAGTATCCATAAGATACATGAGAAGGAGTCTCATTTCTATAGATTGAAGAAATCTGTGTATGGGCCTAAGCAGGCAACCATGGCATGATATACTAGATCAGACAACCTCCTGATGAGCTTGCAGATTCCAACCTTTACTATAAGGTTATGGATGGTGGACCAATGATATTACTGTTATATGTGGATGACCTGTTTCTAATAGGAGACGAGAAGCTCATCACTGAAAGTAAGAGGAATCTTGCTACAAAATTCGAGATGAAAGACCTGGGTATGATGCATTATTCCTTGGGTCTAGAGGTGTGGAAAAAACAACTCGATGATATTTTCCTGTGCCAAGGAAAATATGTTGTAGAGATTCTGAAGATATTTGGAATGATGGATTGTAAATCCATGCCTACATCAATGGTGACGAGTCTAAAGTTATTGATTGATACATCTTCAAATACATTGGATGCTACCATGTATGGACATATGATTTGTTCATTGATGTACTTAACAAACACAAGGCTAACTATATGTTTTGCAGTAAACACATTAAGTCAGTATATGGTTGAGCATAGACATGTTCACTTGATTGCAACAAAACATGTGATGAGGTACCTGAAGGGTACAATTGATTATGGGCTAAGATATGCTCCAGATCGTGAGATAATCCTGCAAGGATTTACTGATTTAGATTAGGCCGGTAGTGTTGCATACCGAAAGAGTACATCTAGATGTTGCTTCAGTATGAGATCAACTATGATCTCATGGTGCAATAGGAATTAGACTAGTGTGGTGCTCAGTACGGCCGAGGCAGAGTATATAGCGGTTTTTTCAGCTAGCGGCGAAGCAGTGTGGCTTCAAAAGTTTCTTATAGAATTGTTTGATCTTGAGTTAGAGGCGACTTGTATCTGGTGTGACAACCAAAGTTGTGTGAAGTTGATAGAGAATCCATTGTTCCATGACAAGTCCAAGCACATCGAGATTAGGTACCATTATATCAGATATATGGTACAGAAGGGAGCAGTGAAGCTCCAGTATGTCGCTACAGATTAGCAGATAGAAGACGTGTTGACCAAGGTTCTTTTGAGAGTGAAGTTTGTGTACTTCAGAGACACGCGTGGTGTGGTCTATAAGTATTTCCCTAGTAAGAGGGACTGATGAGTTAGAGATGAAATTCCAGGGAAACAACATCAACATGTGGCAGTGGATAGCAGGTGGTTCATGATCATGCACTGACTATGGCATCAGTTAGGGTGATGTGTATGGATACTCCAGTGAAAAATTCTGGTATATCGAGTTACTGCTACTCCATTGAAATAGTTTGGTACGCAAAGGGATACTCCAGTGAAAAATTCTGGCACATCAAGTTACTTCTACTCCAGTGAAATAGACTAGTATTCATAGGGCTACTCCAGTGAAAGAGTCTAGTATGTTAAGTTACTGCTACTCTAGTGAAATATTCTGGTACGCAGAGGGATAATCCAGTGAAAAATTCGGGTACGTCGAGTTATTACTAGTCCAGTGAAAAAGTCTGGTATCCAGATTGCTACTACAGTGAAATAGTATGGTACACACGTTACTGACTGTGGCACCAATCAACATGACCTCACACAAGGTCAGCGGATTCCATGCCTTCAGGGCTAGTTAGTTACCTGAATTTTCAAGCTGGTGGGCCAACTTGTGTGGTTGGAGGTGTTTCCTAGCCTTGGGCTAGATGGGTAATGTGTGTGCACTACATCTCTTAATCCTTGTGATTATATTCCTGGTCATTGTGGACTAGTTGCCTGGTGTGCCAACTAGAGGTTACTAGTTCTTAATGAACTAGATGTCAGATTCTGTGTGAGTTGATGAGTTACTAGTTATTTATGAACTAGACTTCAGATTCTATGTGAGTTGATGAGTTACTAGTTCTTTATGAACTAGATGCCAGATTCTGTATGAGATGGCGAGTTGCAATTTCCCATAATCTACTTGGATTGGGTAGTAGTGCAGTTATGTGTAAACTGGCTCAACTGCATATTCGAGAGCCTGTGAAACTATGATGGTGATACTTGTTACATGATCTGTTTGATCATGAGATAGCCTGTATGGCTATGACACTTTTTACATGATCTGTTTGATCATGATATGGTTGTGTGGCCATGCTACTTGAGACATGATATGTTTGATCATGAGATATCATGTGTGTCTATGGTGATGCTACCTGTAGACTGGTATGAAATACCATGTGAGTATTTTCCATGCCATGTGAGATGGATGGATGTGTTTGAGACCATTACATGAATAAAATCTTAGTTAATATCTCCCTAGCTAAGAGGGAGTGTTGATGTTTTGGTAGTTGTGGGAGGTATTAACCTCGAAGTGTAACCTTTGTACTTAGACTAGAATGTTTCGGAAGTAAGAGAACCATTAAACAAATGTGTGGAAACCCTATAAGATAAGTCGACCCAAGGATAATAATAATAAATAAATAATAAACCCAAAAAGAGAAGTCGGCCCTGCCAGAAAAATTCAAAGTAAATTATATTTTCCAGAAAAGACAGGCCGGCCTTGTGGGAAAATTTCACTGGTAGAATAAGTATAAATAAGGTGACGCCTTAGCTCATTTGTATACTCACTCACTTATCAAGTGTGAAATTCTAAGGAGGAATTGCAGTGGCATAAGGGAGAAAGTTTGGAGAGTTGTAGTTGCACCTGGAGAGGGCGCAAGTCTAGAGGAATAGTGTAGCAGTCTTTCTGGTATTTCTCTTGTTCTTATCTTGGTGTAAGGTACATTATCTTTGTATGTTTATTGTGTTGTTGCTGCAACAATATTGTGGGTAAGGTTTATCTATTGGTTCTAGTGTGGACTTGCCAGAATCATTCTATCTAAGAAAAGGTTAGTGTGCTCGGGGGTGGCATAGTGAATGCCTATGGTTGGGTGACAATGATGTGACATTGTCTATGGTTAAACAAGCATACCAAAATTTTAACACTCAAAAGGGAACCTCCACTGACCAAAGAAGATTCAAGGTAGTTGACTTTTCTATTGGGATCTTAGCAACAGGAAAATTGGTAGGATTCATAATTTTCCCTAATGAATTCTAGCATGTATGGTTCTCTCATTTATTCAAAGCATTACCTTTTGGTTTAGTGCTCCATGCCAACCTAGATATAGGATTCAATTCTGGCTTATGTCATGAGATCTCTACAAGTGTGTTTTACTGGGAGGAAATTATCTTAGTCAACCGTGCTTCTTATTCATATTTTTCTAATTGGATAAACATTTTTATTTGAAAATGGTTAAAATCAAAATTCATATCGATGGCCACTAGTTTTATTGATGATATTTAGTACATCAAGTTTAACTTGGCATAGTATTATGTTTGTAAACATATGTGCATAGACCTCAATCATTGAAGATTGTTGCTCACCTGAAGAGGAAGGAACGTCTTGAAAAAACAAAGAATTCAAAAAATTTGACATGATCATGGGACACATCACTTATAAATATTACTCATGAACCTATTTTTGGGATCCTACTTTCAATTCTTTGCACATGATTTGTCTTGAGTCCTTTAATTTCTGAAAATTATGGTTAAAATCAATCTTATGTACTGAATGATTTTCCTATGTAGGTACAAGCATCCAATTGATAGCATATGCCCGATTTGAATTAGTGATGAGGTGGGCATGTTCATGCTTCATAATAAGTTTCCACACTTGGAGAGTTAAAGAGTGAGTATAGATTCTAGAAGCCTTAGGATGTTGCATAACTAGAGAAAAGTCATTAAAGAAGTAGAAAAGGAAGCCCTTTATAGTCCCTTACTTTTTGAATCACAAGGCCACGAGTATGGGATGGCAGGATTCAAGAAATAATATGTGCGATGTATTTCTTAGCCAAACTAGCATTGAAGCCCATTTAGAGAAAATGTTATGTCTAGTCTTTCACGGGGATTAGTCTTTTCAAGAGGCTGCATAAATACTTGTGGTGTTGTAATGCATGAATATTTTAAATCCACTTGTAACAATGACATCCATGTTTTCTATCTCAAAACATTTTATTGTTGATTTTCTATCCTTACTCATCATTTACTAAAGGTTTCATCTTTCAGTGTATCAGGTTTTCAATGGAGTCTTATGTTTTGATTCTATATGTGATTGAAAAGTTTACTTCACATTATTTATTCCCCCGAAGGAAATTTATTCTCCCAATTCATTTTTTTTGGAATCCATGATCATGTTTGATGACATATAAATTTATTAACTCTATTGTCTCATCTAGGCAATACCATGGATAAGAAACATGATGAATCATTTTGCATGTCTTTCTTGGCTCATGAGCTGAACTGTAGGGCCCTATTGAAGATAAATCAGGGATGTTGTTGGAATACTGTGACAATGATTGGACTAGGACCTGACATAGTGGTTAATGAATGGTTATACTTGCACATTGGATGATGAGCAGATCCTAGGTAACAAGGAAACCATCCATACAGTAAGCAGTTGCTCGTGTGAAGGGTGAGATCTCAAAGTCTAAGGGTTGAAAACCAAAAGGGATTATTTTAATTAGTTAGGTGCAACAAATTACAAAGAAAATACCATTGTTTTCCCCATCCACTAGATGTTAAGCATATACTAAATAAACTAGGAAGGATTGGGAAATAAAAATTGATCAGATTAGGGGACATGTAGATATCTTCACCGAGGCTATGGATGCTTGTTGGTAGTAGAGTAAGTTCTATGATGCCATTGTGACTCCATCGAGGCTCTGGATTCTTGCGGGTAGTGTAGAAACACCCGATGGATAATATATACACACCTAGTGAAAACATTTTATATCTCAAACTTATATTAGACCTACGATGTGTTAATTTTTTACTTATACAACTAGCAGTTATAGTTCTTCTTTATTATTATAATCATTTAGCATATTTAGCATATTAGCTGCATAAATAAGATCAATGAAAGAGAGACAATCACAGAAACAATAGAGACACACAGATTACCCTAGGAAACCCTCATGGGGGAGAAAACCCAACAAAAACTTCCTCAATATAGATAGACCAAAGACCGAACAAAAGATCCTCCTCTACTCCTTCACTAGGAAGAGTAGTGCACCACTTAAACAAGAAATACCAAGACACCGAACAAGAACCCTACTTGACGTCACACTTAGTTGTAGTAGCAGTTCCTCCAAGACTTGTGCACTTCTTCATAGCTACAGAGCTAGTGTGGTGAGTATATCCAAATGAGGTGTTGTCCTCTCTTACAAACAGTGGTTTGGCCAGCCTAAAATTACGTCTGGGCCGACCTGTCACTTTACCCTCTTAATTTACATTTAAATTTCAAGGCACAATAGGGAAAACTTTTACAAAGGCACAATAGGGACTAATTAAATATAATATAATAATATTATTAAACACTCTCTCTCAGGTAGAATATTCTTTGAAGTTACAATATTTCAACACTCCCCCTTAACAAGAAGGGTATTCTACTGAAAACATCAATACAACTGACTGGACTCAACACAACATCAAGAGGAGGAGACATTGTCATTAACATCTGGAACACTGTCTGTCATATCTATAGGTCATCAAAAGTTTTTCTCATCATCAACATTAGTAGAAACTGAACACCATCATCATTTGTAGAATGGAACTGGAATAACATCATCATCATCAACAACATGAAGCTGGAACATCAACATCAACAACACAGAGATGGAACAATATCATCAATAACACAAAGCTAGAACAACAACATCATCAACAACACGAAGCTGGAATAACATCATCAACAACACGAAGCTGGAATAACATCATCAACAACATGAAGCTGGAACATCAACATCTATATGTGGCAACAGAATGAGGTAGGTACATAAACAACAACATCGATGGTACTCTGATAGACCATCCTTACTGGACCTTTAGGATCTTCCCAGGAATCATAAGATTCCCTAGGATATAGAATCCTAACTAAGCTACCACTACTGACCACAACTGGAATATACATGCACAGGTACTCTGACAAACTGTCCTTACCAAACCTTCAGAATCTTCCCAGGGATGATCGGTCCCCTAGGATATAAAATCCTAACTGAGCTACCTATTGTCGGTTAGGATACCATAATATCATCAACATCAGTCTACCTTTCGAGGGAGGTCCTTTCGGACTACAAAAAGCTTGTCTCAAAAGTACTCAAACTTCACACGAGATAGAGACTTTAGTCAACACATCTGCAACCTCCTCATCAATGCCAACATATTGAATCTTTACATCTCCCTTCCACACCATGTCACAAATGTAGTGATACTGAATATCTATGTGCTTCATCTTATCATCGAACACTGGGTTCTCTGTCATCTTTATGCAACTCTGGTTATCACATAGAATCATGGTAGCTTCCTGTTAGAAAAACATGACCGTGGAGCAATAAAATAAAACAAATGCGGAAACAAAACACAGAAGTTACACAATACAATAGAGACACAAATTTACGTGGTTCACCCAGTGTGGGCTACGTCCACCAGAGAAATTTCCAGGTCCTTCCTTTATTATTATCTAGCATATGAAGGGATACAACCTACAACAAACCCGCTGTAACTTCCTCTTCTTTCTCTCACAGTCTCCTATCTCAGAATACAATATTCATGATCAACCATAGCTACAATACATTTCCCTCATAAAAGAGGGTTGCCTTCTAGGGAAAAAAACCCTAACATAATCTCTACCGTTAGATCTGCAACCTTATAATGAACGGTCCAGATTTACAATGAAATTACAATATACATTTACAAGGTAAATTTTCCTTCAGGGGCTTCGCCCCCGAACCCCCGCTGGGGGCCCGCTTGCCCCAAACCCCGCAGAGGGGGTACCCCCCCTCTGCAGTCCCCCACATGGAAGAGTGTACACACTTCTGGGGTTTAAATACTTCATGGGGTATAAACACGGCTGAAAGAAAGGACCTCTGAATCAGGAAGATAATCAGGCTCCACAACCAACAATCTCCCACCTGGAGACTGATATCAACAACTCCACCGCTGCTGTATATGCTAGAATCTGAACCTTCTTGGAACTAGTAAATTTCTCATATTCATCTTCATTCTTGATGACCAACTGAAACTGAGAAGGAACTCGGTTTCTCCCTGGTTACTCCCTTTGCTAACATGTCTACAGGATTTTGGCTAGTGTGTACCTTTTCCAACTTCAAATGTCCATCTTCCAAGGCAGATCATATGAAGTGGTACCTCAACTATATATGCTTAGTCTTCGAATGGAAGGCTGAGTTCTTTGCAAGGTGAATGGCACTCTGACTATCACAGTACAACCTGCTATTCTTCTGCTTCTTTCCCAATTCCTCCATAAACCTCTGTAACCAAATCATCTCTTTACTAGCCTCTGTAGAAGCAACATACTCTGCCTCTATTGTTGAAAGTGCAACAACCTTTTTTAGTTTCAAAATCCAACTTACTGTTCTTCCACCTATAGTAAAAACATACCCTGTGGTGCTCCTCCTGCTATCTTTATCACCTGTGATATCTTAATCAACATATCACTATAGAAAAGTGTCTGAACCTCCAAAACATAATGCATGAGTAGTAGTACCTCTCAAATACCTGAGAATCCACTTTGCTGCCTCCCAATGTTCTTTACCTGGATTGTTCATATACCTACTCACAACTCCCACTGCATGTGCAATATCTGGTCTTGTGCAAACCATTGCATACATCAAGATGCCAACTGTTGATGAATAAGGGACCTTGGACATGTATTCTATCTCCTCCTGTGTCTTGGGACACATTTCCTTAGTTAATTTGAAATGGCTGGCCAAAGGTGTACTAACTGGTTTTGCATTCTTCATTCTAAACCTCTCCAACACCTTCTCTGTGTACTCACCCCGAGACAATGTCAATTTGCGATTTTTTCTGTCTCTTGTTATTCTCATGCCAAGGATTTTCTTTGCAGCACCCAAATCCTTCATCACAAATGAATTGGATAATTTCTTCTTGAGAACATTTATATCCTGCATATTAGACCCTGCAACAAGCATGTCATCTACATACAATAGCAAGATAATAAAGCTTCCATT
>ML778762.1:465094-489669 GCA_009831015.1 Picea engelmannii
ACAATATTCACAATCAACCATAGCCGCAATACATTTCCCTCATAAAAGAGGGTTGCCTTCTAGGGAAAAAAACCCTAACATAATCTCTACCGTTAGATCTGTGACCTTATAATGAACGGTCCAGATTTATAATGAAATTACAATATACATTTAAAAGGTAATTTTTCCTTCGGGGGCTTCGCCCCCGAACCCCCTCTTTCCCCCTGACCCCCCAACCGGGGGGATAGCCCCCCCGGACCCCGCAGAGGGGGTACCCCCCCTCTGCAGTCCTCCGTGTGGAAGAGTGTACATACTTCTGGGGTGTAAATACTTCATGGGGTATAAACACGGCTGAAATCAAGGACCTCTGAATCAGAAAGATAATCAGGCTCCACAACTAACACTTCCATCTCCAGATTGAACAGACCTGGAAGAGCATACTACAATGTACTCCACTTCTGTCGTACTAAGAGAAATACTGGATTGCTTCCTACTTTTCCATGAAGTCATGGCTTACCCCAAACTGAAACAACATCCTAAAGTGATTTTTCTGTCTGAAGCATTTCCAGCCCAATCTGAATCAGTATAGCCATCAATATGAAGTCATGATATCTAGTATAACAGAGGCCATAATCCAATGTACCCTTAAGGTATCTCATCACATGCTTTGCAGCTACAAGGTGAACACGTCTGGGCTCCACCAAATACCGACTCAAGGCATTCATAGAAAAGCATATATCTGGCCTGGTATTCGTCAGATACATCAATGAACCAATAATATGTCTGTATAAAGTAGCATCAAATAACTCTAATGAAGTATCAACCAGTAGCTCTTCAAATTCGTCTCCATGGATGTGGCCATGGATTTACATTCCAACATGTCAAACTTCTTCAGTATTTCAACTGCATACTTCCCTTAGATAAGGAAGATCTTCTCTGGGCTCTGCCAAACTTCAAGACCTAATAAATAATGCATCGAGCCTAGGTATTTCATCTCAAATTATGCAGAGAGCTTCCTTTTGCAATCTGTGATGAGATTTTCTTCTCCTGTTAAGAATAAGTCATCCACATATAGTAGCAATACAACTGGATCATCATTCATAACATTAAAGTAAATATTAGAATCAACTTTACTCTTGGTAAAGCCCAAGCTCGTCATAAAACTATCAATCCTACCATACCAAGCTCTTGGAGCTTGCTTCAACTTGCAAACATGAGTCTTCATGTCCTATACTTCGAAACCAAATTTTCACATCACATTGTACCAACCTGGTACACTTTCTCAACTGCAACTTAATCTACACAATCATGTGCTAGCTTTATGTGCTTTCTGCAAAGCACTATCTATCTCAATGCCTGAGAGTATGTCCTCTGCTCTTTATGCAATTTTACCTCTAGGACTGGGACCCTTCACTTGCGGCTGCTGTGAAGCTAAGAATGACTGCTCCATTCTCACTGTGGCAGCTGAACTCTGAGAGTAACTCCTATACTTTATCATGGAAACATCTTCATCTGAAGTTGAGAGTGGTTGATACTGAAGGTATATTTTCTTCTTTCATGGAGGCAACTCAAACTCAAATATAGGGACTTCTCCCTTTGAATCTCATACTATATCAGAATCATGGTTGTTCTGACTATCTTCACGAACACTGGAACTATTTCTTCGATTACTGGAGAAAGTGTCTCGTCATAGTCTTCTCCCTCTTGCTGGGAGAATCCTCTGGACACAAATCATGATTTGTACATCTTTATATTTTTATCTACAACATTCTTTATCTGTTATACCAATCTTTGAAGTCACCACTAACTTCCCTTCTAGTCTCAAGGAAAAATCCATATCCCAGTCCTTCTGACTGGCTTCCTCCTCTGTCACTGAAACAAGGGAATCTTCCCAGGATATTTCACGTCTCCTAGAAGTCTCTGAAGCTACGATCTAGTTTTATCAACTCATAGCATCTATCTTCCCATCCTGGAAGATGTCTCTTTTTCCCATCTGATCCTTTCTGAGATCAGGATGACACTGAGTCTTGATTTCTTTTAAGTCTACAAAAACTTCATAGTCTCTGCAAGATATACTTGGTGTTTGAATACCAAGTCTTAATATGAAAAGTTGATTCATACTTCAAACAAATTATGCTTCTTGTCAAGGTGGCTTCATTATCCATTGACTAAGTATACTATGAGTTCTATTCTAATGTTCGGTCATTTTTGGATCCTTCTACTCCTTACAATCAATCTCCATATGAGATACTTTGTATCTCAAAAGTAGCTTCTTCTTCATATTCTTTGGTACATGGATGTATATGGTCATGCACTATAAAACTTGGATAGTCTGCTCCATGTCTCATCTAATATGTTTCCTCATGCAATCTTCACTATATCTTCCTCGAGATTATCACCTGTGACCTGCCCGGAACAAGAACAACAAGGTAGAAACAATAGACAAGAATAATACTCTTTATAATAATAATAAAACAATATCAAGAATAATCATCACAATATCTCCTTTAGAGCTATCACTTGTGACATGCCTAAAACAAGGATAAAACATAAGAAATACAATAATAGGAAATGAGAGGAACACTCTTCTAGTGTTGTGATCAATCATTCCTCCATGGTAACCTGGAAACAAAACAAGAAGTTTCTCCTAGAGGAGATGTTAGTTATGTCTAGTAAATGATTGTAGTAAGTATTTATCTCAATAGTGCTCACATGCTACCAAGTATTCAATAATAAAACTTTTCAAAGATTTCTATCACAACTATAGTGTTTACCAGTTATCAAACATGATATGTGTAAATTTGAATATTATCAATTTAACCAATCAAACCTGGAACCTGGAGTCTTGTCCTTGAAAATGAGTGTGTTTCTTTTCTTCCAAGTCTCCTTCACTCAAGATGACAAGAATTTTCTTCAACCTGTCCTCTGTACTAAGATAATATGATTTCTTGACAAAAAAACTGGGTTAGGGAATAAACTCTATAATCTCAACTTTAATCAATCTAATACTTTGAATTTAATTTTGACCAATGGTTAGTATGATAGTCATAACTTCAATAGATCAAAATATAATCTATATGTTCATAATATCATAACAAATAGAGGCATGCTAAATTGATCAAACCTGAGGTGCATTTTTCCTCTGAATGTGTTGGATCTGAGATCCCTCTGGATCTACAATTGTTGTTTAGACAAAATATCCTTTCTCCTGCAAATACCCTTTAAAATAATGATATAATTTAAACATATGTAAGTACATACCTCTGACGACATCGGCAGGTAGTGGCACCATCCAGTAGCAGTTGCAAGCAATAATGAACCTTTAAAACTTCAAAAGGTGCTTCAACTTGTAACTTAAAGTTAGTTGGAGATTTTCTAGGGTAAGGCGCACTAGGACAATAAAAATTAGTCCCAACACTTTACAAAAAATTTCACAGCAACTAGTAATGCAGCTGGTGCTGGCACTGCAACTGGTGTTGCAACTGACATCAAGAAACTAGAATGAAGGAACTGTTACTGCAATTGATACTACAACTGCAACTGCAATTGCAACTGGTACTGCAACTGCAACTTAGGGTTTTGTGAGTAAACCCTAATTTCTTAAACTTCAAATTTTGGAATTCTGATCCAGGGACTAGGTGCACCCTCCTAGGGAGAGTTCCTAGGTGTGTTTAATTTCTCCAATGTCCTCCTCAAACAAGGAAAACACCACACTTAGGGTTTATGCAGAAACCCTAATTTTCCAGCAGTTGCAATATTGAAACTGAATCTTGGAGAGGGTGCATTGAATCTAGACACTTCTTATAAACTGTGAGTTGGTCTCTTCCATGCCTTCTCTGATACCATGTTAATGTTTTATTTATACAACTAGCAGTTATGGTTCTTCTTTATTATTATAATAATTTAGCATATTAGTTGCATAAATAAGATCACTGAAAGAGATGAAATCACAGAAACAATAGAGACACACAGATTATCCTGGGAAACCCTCATGGGGGAGAAAACCCAGCAATACCTTCCTCAATATAGATAGACCAAAGACCGAATAGAAGATCCTCCTCTACTCCTTCACTAGGAAGAGTAGTGCACCACTTAACCAAGAAATACCAAGACACAAACCAAGAACCCTCCTTGATGTCACACTTACTTGTAGTAGCAGTTCCTCCAAGACTTCTGCACTTCTTCATAGTTGCAGAGCTAGTGTGGTGAGTGTATCCAAATGAGGTGTTGGCCTCTCTTATAAATAGTGGTATGGCTAGACTAAAATTAGGTCTGGGCCGACCTATGACTTTACCCTCTTAATTTACATTTAACTTTCAAGTCACAATAGGGTTGTCTTTTACAAAGGCACAATATGGCCTAATTAAATATAATATAATAATATTATTCAACACACACTCTCTCAGGTAGAATATTCTCCAAGTTACAATATTTCAACATGATGAAGATGTCAACCTGGATTGTTGACATAGTGTAAGGAAATAAGTCTCTTCATCATTCATCTTCTTATTACTATAGATGAGCTCCACTAGTCACCATGAAAGTATTACTAGTGAACCCACAATTATGAAATTTTTTAGATATCTCCTGCACACTTATTCCAGAATGTCCTTGAAAGTAAGAACATGATTCTCTTCATTTTATGCTCATAATTCAGAGAATACTGGCAAAGATTATTTTTTCTTCTAGTGTGTCACCAATTGTTCAATGTTGAGGCCTCAACACATTCCCCAAGCCAACAAACTTGGGGCCCTCCTAAATTTTTCCAACTCAGATCATTTGATCGTTGCACCCATTAACTAGTTTCTCTTCATTTTCAATGGTTAATAATTTTCTATTTGATTGGATGAATAATGTTTTATTTCATTTTGTTTTGAGATATGTCATGTTGCAGTCATGATTGAGTGTGGAAACAGTCTCATCAATTTTGTTTGTGTCGCAAGCAGTTTTTATTATGCTTATCATATATGCATGTATTTTTTGTGCCTCTTGGTTCCTTAAATAACCATGGCCATGAAAGTGCCATTTATCATTATATGAGTTGATTTCAGCATTTGGAAGACATATGTTGGCTCTGAATTTCTTCTTAGAAAAGAGTTGGTACTCTTGCCTAGTACTTAGTATTAGGTTCTCCTAACGTCAATTGGATATTTTCACAAGATAATATTTCTCAGCTACTACTGGATGACTTCAGTTATAACCGATATATTGAAAACATATATAACACAAATGTCGCAGGAATCAACATAATAGAATTTGGGTAAAATAGTGACAAAAGAGGGGCCCAAATATTTATTAAAAAATGTTTTTTCTCATAATTTTGGGTATTGGTTGAAGAAAACTAATTTTTCACCTCCAAAGCAAGCCTACTAATTTTTTTGTGATATTACAAATCCAACACCACTGACATAATGAAAATCCAAGGTCTAGAAGCACCAAAATGATCACCAAGGATTTCCCATCAAGTGAACTTCATTAATCAGGAAACTGCTAAAATACTTGAATGAAGTTGTAAGTTCTCTTATTAGAAACCTCTCCATGTGCTCGCTATGTTACAAAAAATGACATCTTGATCAAGCATCGTATGGGCGAATTATGGACCTTTTAAGTCAAGTTAGCTTGCGCCAAAACCCCCCCTTTTTCAGCCTTTTAAACCTAAGCACCACTACATAATATTACATATAAAAAAATATCAAAGGAAAAATAATTTAAGGATTAAAACATTAAAAACAATTTTAAGGATTAAATAAAATCCAATATGAAAATTGTTTCCCTTACTAAAATGCTTTAAAAAATAAATAAAGTTTATAAAAAAGAAAGGGGGCTTCATTATTAACGTATCTCACGGTTAAGACAATGTCTTAAGCATAAAATATATGTGATTGAAACATTTAAAAAAAACATGTGTGGAAAAAGGGGGGCCCCTCATACCATATGACCCCACCCCCCTTTTTCTTGGTTAACTATTGGATCCACTTTGAAATCTTTTCAACCCTCCTCTTCATGTATCAATGGTCTTTAAACTTTTCAAATCCTTCATGCTCACTGAAGAGTCGGTGGTCTCCAAACTTTTCAAATACTCCATGCTCCCCAACGTCTATCAATACCATTTAAATATATTATAATTCATATGAATCTTTCACACGTTGACAATCCATGGATATTATAATATCTATGACTCCCTGATGTATCGGCCATCTTATGAAATTCTAGAGTTGATAGTTTTTTTTTCACCAGGGAAATAGATACGAGAAACTCACCAATACTTTCTGATGTTTTGTGGATGATAAGGGTGCTAAACCGTAACCCCAGAAATACAAGGTTTGAACTCGTAACCTCTCTCGTATCGAAAGTGTGTGTGCATGTCTCACCAAATGTACTATCCCATAGAGCTTTTCTAGAGCCAATAGTTTAAAGTGCTTGAACTGATAGTTTAAAGTTATTACCAGAGATGTAATCCTATTATATTTTGCTAATATAATGATCGATTTTCTTTTTGGGAAAATGACATTCTAGAGCAGATATAAGGCATATAAATAATGGTCTGAAATAGTTTTACAACATTAAAGTAATGTTTTAAAGATTAAATGAAGGAAAAGGACATGCATAGGTTATAGTCTCATGTGAGAAAAATGTGACGACATGGTGCATAATACAAAATGGGGGGAAATTAAACCATGCAACCCCCCTCTTAACAGTTGCTTCCATCCCATCACTCCACTTCAAAATCATTTTCCTCCTTATCCTTAAACATGTATCGGCAATGCAAAGTAATTTAGACACCGACACACGATTTTGACATGTGAAATGTTTTTAAAGAAATAAAATATTGTTTAAGGAGGTTGTTGTATACGTTGTAAGGTGTTTCAACGCTCCCTAAACATTTTATGTCCTCCTAACCTCCACATTTTGGTGCTCCCTCAAAATCTTATATCCCACTTAATTCCCCAATGTGTCGGCTTCCATCTAACATTATGATTATGATCCTCCCCTAGTCCTAACATGTCGATGATAAAATATGATTGTATTCCTGATGCAAGGAATATCATGCACATGTCGATACATGTCAATTCCTTAAATTGTTCTCAGTTTCATTTTTACATGTTGTCCTATGAACGAAAATGATGAATAAGATCCAATCTCTCGATGCATGGATGAATGAACTATAAGGCTAGGTTCCAACCGAGATATATGAAGTATGGAATAGGATGAAAGCATTGGTGGGCATGCCAAGAAACTCAGAACATATTACTCCAAACATTGGCGAGAGGTGTGACCCAACACATCGGGCAGAACCTAGCGCCTACCTTTTTTTTACCAAACTTTTGACTTTGAACTCTGTTTTATGCGCTCCTTATACCATTGGAAAGGTCTTGTTGATATCTAAAAATTCCTAGTTATGTTTTCAAGATATTTTGCATCATGTGCCCCATGTGTAATACCCCTAGGTTGAACCCAAGTGTACATATGAATGTAACTGTACTTTACATATAAGCTAGTGAGCTGAAGTAATAAGTTTGTTGGTTTGGTTCTGCGCGCATTAAGTTAGTGCACAAGAATCTCACACCAAAGGAGTGCATGTAGTTGTAAAATGATATAGCACGCAGTTTAATTTTTTGGTGTGCACCTATGTAATTACACATGAATGGTGCACTGAAAGTGAAACAACTTAATGTATGTAGCGTGCACAAGTGTAAGTGCAAATTGGATGGCGCACTGAAGGAAAAGGTGTGCAACCTTGGATTCAACACGCATTGGCTTATCGCATAGGTTTTGGAGGCTAAATAATCCTTTTGTATATAAGTCATGATGCAATGCACACTATGTAAGGGCGTGAGAGTGGCACATGGAAGAAAGGGTGTGTGCAACCCATAAATTCTGCGCACACTGGTTTTAGTGCGCGAACAATATACTTTGAGGTCGGTGAGCCTAGATGCAAAGATCAGTACTTCAATACTGAAAATGTAAATGTAATCACAAGCAAATTTAATGAAAATACATCCCTGCGGCAAACCGACCACGTAAAAGAGAATGAGGGGCTTAAAATCCACTAGCTAAGGTTAAGGGGGTTGGGTTAAAGGGGCTTAAAGCCAAAAATGAATATTTTGTTATTATTTCTTTAAAAAGTTTAAAGTTAGGATATATTATTATATCCTAAGTCCTAAGGAGGGGACACGTGGTTGAAGGAAGTTCTCAACATGAAAAGTGTCAAGTTGGGAACATGTCATGGACTGAAGGAAGTTCTCATCTTGACAGGTGTCAAGTTGGGAACATGCAGTCAAATAGTTTGAAATTAGTCTATTCTGGTACTCTTGGGGGGAAATGATTATTCCCTAATTATTCATGGATGACCAAGTTGTGAGGGAGCCGACTGTTTTGTCATCGAGCCGATTGTTCTGTCATAGAACTGTTTAGTGAGTGAACCCGATTGTTGTTGTCATGAGCCCGATTGTTACTGTGATCAGTATGTTGATTACTATCACAAATACTTGTATATGGATTAGCTTGGAGAGCTAGACTAAATAGGTGGGTTGTCAGGCTTGTGGGACTTTTTATTGAAGAGGCGGATTGTCAAGCTCGTGGGAGACTACATTCTCTCTAGGTGAGAGAATTGTTGGGAATTATTTCTCGAGGTGCCAAACTACAGTGATAGGGATATGAGACTTCCTGTCTGGCATGTTGTTGAAGCCTTGGAATGGAAGTGGGGAAGTCGAAGAACTGTTGAGAAGAGAAGGGGAATACTTCCTGGGGTGGGATAGGCATGTGGGGAATGAGGGATTGTAGACTGTCAGTGTGAATTGGCATCTGTGATGGACTTTCCTGTAATTGAGTCACCTGTGATTGAGTTACCTGTGACTGCGTTCCTGTTGAGTTAGAGACTTTAGCCTGGTTGGGAACCCTTACCCAAGTGGAGTTTATGCCCAGCTCGGGGGTGACCCACTACTGAGAGTGATGAGAAGTGTGGTCTAAGGCTGGGAGGAACGTGGAAGGTCTACATGTAGTTGGTGGTGCCTTTATTCAAAGATAAGTGCCAATTGTGTATTAAACTATGTATTGTAGTTATAGTTATGCATTTGTTTTCATGTGTTTATTCTGCACACACACACACACACACACACACATATTTATGTTATGAATATGTATGCAATTGTGCATTACAGAGTGTATTTTTATGTGTTTTAATTAGTGACAGAGTTGTATCAGAGTAATTCCGATTGAATTGTTGGTAATATGGTATCAAAGTTGATGACAAGAGAAGTTTTGGTGGAATGTGCTCGACCTGGGTGGTTGGGTACATTACAAATTGGTATCAGAGAAAGAAATTTTTAAGTGGCATTGCCCAATAGTTGGTTGGGGGTGTTACAAGTTGGTATCAGAGCAATTTTTGGTAACAAGGTACGTTAAAAATTGGTATCAGAGCCTCATTTTCGACACTGAGCTTGGATGGACCGAGTTAACATCATGTTGAAACCATTTTCACAGCGAATTGAATTCAGAAGTGATCGAATTTCAAGTTATAGTGCATCCATGATGAAGATTTGAAGCGCTTGAGTGAAATTGGGTAAAATCCCCAATTCCTATTGTTAAATTCGTGAAGAATTTGGGGAAATTTGGTTAAGTGAGGAGATACCCTCTATTTTAATCCTTTTTCAAGAAAAATTCAGACATAAATTGATTAAATTTGAAGTTACATAGAAATCACGACAGATTGAGTGGAATTGTTTGAATAGGATTCACAATTCGTGAAGGAATTTGGAAAAATTTGCACCAGATATATCAACCAATGGCACACACAATAATTTGTTGTCACGGAGGTTGAATTTGGGTATATTGGAGTAAAATTGGATGAGAATCGAGAAAAGGCCCCAATTTTTTGCATTAAAAATTATGGAAAAATCAGTTAAGTGATCAAAAATGTTGTGTGCGCTAAGTAGTCATGTGGCGCATGCGTGCGCACTAAAATTTAGTGTCGCAAAGAATTTAAAGAGTGCACCGTATATGTACATTAAGTTTTGGCACTCCTTCATGTATAAAATGTGGTGTGTGCAGAATATAGTTGCACGATAAAGCACGCTAAAGTTTGGCATCGCAGGGTACAAGGATTTTGGCACACGATTAATAATTGATGTGTAAGGTGTACACTTGATATGTTGGCAGAGCACAATTTGAGTTGTTGGTGCTCACACAACATTGGTATGTTGTACGCGCATGTTGAATTTTCACGTCGCACAAAAAAATAATTATTGATGTGCGGTGTGAAGATAAAAATACGTAGCGAATATTTGTGTGTGACACAAAAGTAGTGCTCAATGGATATTGACGCATGACAGAATATTGTTGCGCACGTAAATACACTTAACCTTGAAGTGTAGTATAGTGTTGGTAGTGCACGTAGAGTGTCTATGTGTGACATAAAGGTTGTTCTCAATAGAGTATTTGTGTGCGACATAAATGTATGCACACTTGGTAGTGGTGCACGGTGTATGCATTACATTTTAGCATTGAGTGTATAAAATTGGAGCATGGTAATAATTGTGAAGGAGTGTGCACGAAGTCAATTGGACAGTCAATCTTCCCAAGAAATCATAAGAGAGGATTCTGAAACTTTATGGAAACTAAATTGTACATAAATTCATGGTTTTGTTAAATTATTTAGCCTAACAAATTTTGTTGGCTGGACATTTTTCATAGTTAACATCAATTAGATCAGAACAACTCAACAACAGTTTAAAATCATGGAAGATGTGCAAATAGGTTACAACCATGAAGTAGATATCAGAGGAATGTATGTCCATATCGATAATGAAGATACACATTCAAATGGACATGGAGAAGGTAAGGAAGAAATCATGAACTTGGTGGAAACCATAATTTGTTTTCAAAGGGATGTTTTGAGTCATAAAGCTTATAATGAGAGGCTTATGAAAGCCAAGGAGCAATAGGAAGACTTCAACATCAAGTTGATGTAGAGATTGGACAAAATTGAGAAGAAGATTGATAATAAGATTGAGACAGATAGATCAAGAAGTCATAAGTCTCATGATAAGAGGGGAAGATCAATTCACAATAGAAGTGATGGCAGTAAACACCATCACTCTCCAAATAATTCAACTAGGAGAGAGCGCAGTAGTTCAAGTCCATCTCCTATCAAGAAACCTAAGAAGAGGTATGGGGTGGATGAAATTTAGAGGGGAATGAACAAAATCAAGCCTCATAATTTTGATGGTGAACATAAGAAGGATGATGATGCAGAGACTTGGCTGCTAAATATGAGAAAATACTTTCAGTTGCATAATTACTCTTCATGCACATAAGGATTAATTTCTATTTATTAGCTCAAGGGAAAAGCATCAATGTGGTGGGACCAATATGTGCAAGTACAACATATTGATGAGAAGAAGGTGACTTGGAGAGAATTCAAGAGGTATTTTCAAAGTAAATACCTGACTAAGAGATACTATGCCAAAAAAATGAAGGAATTCTTTGAACTCAAGCTTGGGAGTATGGCCATAGGTGAGTATGAAAGAAGGTTTTTAGAGCTGCTGAAATATGTTTCCTTCATGAAGGATGAGAAAGTTAAGATACAGAGATATTTGAGTGGGATTCCATCATTTATGAGTGAAAGAATACAATATGATGATCCCAAAACATTGAAGAAAATAATAATAAGGGCTAAGTGCCTTTATGATCAACAAAAAGGGAAAGCATCTTACAAAAAATCTTGGGAAGACAAGAAGAAAAGCAAGATGGAATAGAGGAAGAAGGGGACTAAGCCACCATTCTTCAGAAATAACTATCAAGAACAACCAACTTCTAAAGAATCTAGAATGATAGAGTCACTAGGGAAAAGGCCAAGGAAACCACCTATTCAATGTTGGGGTTGTAAGGGAGATCATATGTACAGAGATTTCCCTCACAGAAGTGAAAAAGTGAGGTATGTTCACAACGTGCAGCAAGATAAAATAGTGGAGGATATGTGCATAAGTGTACCTAATATCTATGCAGCTTTGGACAACAAGAAATGTGAGTTTTAATCACATGTGATTGAAGTGGAAGGTAAGATCAATAATCATCCCATTGATATTTTAATTGATTCGGGAACTAGACATAGTAATCTAGATCCTAAGATGGTGGAAAGGTTTCATTTGCCAAGAAACAAACTTGGAAAACCTTGGATGGTGCAACTAGCTACAGGAGCTAAAAGAAATATTAATGAGATGGCCAAATCATGTTCAATGAGCATGAATGGACTGAACACCAGCGCAGATCTTAACATAATACCTTTAGGTTCATATGTCTTCCTAATTGGTATTGATTGGTTGGACCAACACCATGTTGTCCTGGACTATTATAACAAGGAATTTACTTGCTTGGATGAGGAAGTAAACTTAAGGACGGACCAAGGAATTCCCAGATCATTAACTGTCAGAGAAGTTTCAGCTTTGCAGCTGAAGAAAAGTTACGGGAAAGGGTGCCAAATATTTGTCACGCAGATGGAAGAGACGCCTATGGATAAGGTCTCAAATATTGAAGACTACGCAATCCTGAAAGAGTTTGAAGATGTGTTAAAGTAAATACTAGGATTTCCACCCAAAAGAGATATTGACTTCTCTATCAATTTGATTCCTAGAGCAGCTCCAGTATCTAAGACTCCTTACAGGATTATTACACTTGAACTGAAGGAATTGCAAATGCAACTAGAAGAGCTTATGAAGAAGGGATATATATGCCCAAGTGTGTCACCTTGGGATGCCCTAGTATTGATTGTAAAGAAAAAGGATGGAACTTTGAGACTTTGTATTGACTTCAGGCAGTTGAACAAAGCAACTGTGAAGAACAGGTATCCTTTTCCAAGGATAGATGATTTTTTTGATCAGCTGAAAGATGCAAAAATATTCTCCAAGATTGATCTCAGGTCAGGATATTATCAAGTAAGAATCAAATAATAATACATTCCCAAAAGTGCTTTCAGAAAAAGGTATGGCCATTATGAGTTCACAGTGGTGCCATTTGAATTAATGAATGCATCGATTGTCTTCATGTGTCTCATGAATGGTGTATTAATGAATTACTTGGATAAGTTTGTCATTGTCTTCTTGGATGAAATTTTAATTTATTCTAAGTATGAAGAAGAGCATGAGAAGCACTTAAGAATGGTGTTACAGGTTTTGAGAGAGAATTAGTTGTATTCCAAGTTGAGAAAGTGCTCATTTTACCAATAGAAAATCCATTATTTGAGCCATATCATCTCCAAGGAGGGGATATCAGTAGATCTATAAAAGATAAAGGCCATTGAAGGATGGCCAACACCAAGTGATGTCTCGGAGGTGAGATAATTCATGGGCATTGTAGGTTACTACAGAAGATTCATTAAGGGATTCTCAAGAATTGCACATCCAATCACCTGTTTGCAGAAGAAGGATGTGAAGTTTGAGTGGAAATAAGATTGTGAAAGAAGTTTCCAACACTTGAAGCATTTATTAATTAGTGCTCCAATACTAAGGATTGATAATCCAAATAAATATTTCATTATATGAATTGATACATGTAATGAGGGACTTGGTGGAGTCTTTAGTCAGAATGGATATGTGGTGTGCTATGAATTAAGGAAGTTGAAAGAGCATGAAATACACTATGCAACTCATGATTTGGAGTTGGAATCCATAGTGCATGCCTTGAAAATGTGGAGGAACCACCTCATGGGAAAAATATTTGAGTTGAGAATAGACCATAGTGGTCTGAAATACTTGTTTGGACTACCAACTCTAAATTCCAGACAAAGAAGATGGTTAGATTTCCTCAGTGAATATGAATTTGACATAAAGCATATCAGAGGTAAAGAGAACAAGGTGGTTGATGCACTCAACAGGAGAGTGCATGGAATACATGCTACAACAATTAGCACGTGTCGATCAAATTTGAGAGATAAAATTATAAAAGTTGCAAAATCAGATCAGAAATATATGGAGTTAAGAGAAAAAAATTCAGCAAGATAATTTACAAAAAAAAGTTGAAGAATGTAAGCTGGAAAGTGTTGAAATTATCAGATACAGAGGAAGAATTTATGTGCCAAATTCACCAGAATTGAAAAATATGATATTGGGAGAAATTCATAATGTACCTTATGTTGGACACCCAGGTTACCAGAAAACTATTGCATTTATCAAGATCCAATAATATTGGCCAAGCATGAGTAAAGAAGTTGTTTATTTCATTTCCAAGTGTTTGACATGTCAAAAGGTCAAGGCTGAGCATAGACACCTAGCTGGTTTACTACAACCATTTCCCATTCCTGAGTGGAATTGGGAAGTGGTAACAATGGATTTTACCACTAAGCTACCTAGAACCAACAAGAAACATGATTCTATCATGGTGGTGGTGGAAAATCTTACTAAAGCTGCCCATTTTGTTCCAGTAAAGATTACTCACAAGGAAACTAACATAGCTGATGTTTATCTGAAAGAAATAACTCAATTACATGGAATTCCCAAGACAATTGTGTCTGACATAGATCCAACATTTACTTCAAATTTTTGGAAAGGATTGTTTAATGGATTTGGAAAAAAATTGCATTTTATCACAACTTATCATCTAGAGTCAAATTTATCTTTGAGACCTATTTTTCTGAGATTTCACAATAAATAATTTCCTGTTTTAGTCAATAATTTTGGGAGAGTTTGCAAAACAGATGGAGACGAATTTTTGGAAACAAAAAGAGGTTTTTGTTGGTAAAATTCCCCTTCACAAAAACCTCTCTCGGTTTTACACATCTATCACATTTTAAGAGATTCAAATTTATCTTTGAGGCCTATGTTTCATAGATTTCACAATAAATAATTTATTGTTTTAGTCACTAATTTTGGGCAAGGTTGCAGAACATCTGGAGATGAATTTTTGGAAACCAAAAGAGGTTTTTGTTGGGAACAGGCCCCTTCACAAAAAATATCTTGGTTTTTACACATATACCACCATTTGAGAGATACGAAGAGATTTTTGGACCCTATTTTTCAGGAATTCGCCAGATTTATTTTCCTAAAAAATTTCATGGACAACAGTTGACAAGCCACCTCATCAATTCGAATTAGAGATCAGATTTGATTTTGTCCTTGATTATTTTAAACAATAAACTAAATATAGATGAGGAGGTTTTCAAATCCATTTCTTTTGGATCTTGATAATTATGTATTGTTTCTATATAAACTTTGTAGAAGGAGAACTTTAGGTGGAATAGTTGGACACTCAGGGACCGTTTTTGAACTCTTTGTAAGACATATTTACTCTACATTGATACTTAATGGAAAAGACATGTTGATGGTCATAATTTTTCTTATTTCATGTTCTATTTCTTTTCTTTCTTGAGATCATTTTTCAATTGCAATGCATTGTTTTCTTGGTCTTAATTAATGCAGTGAAGATTTTGTTGTTATTGTTATTATCAAGATTTGATTTTCAAGAACATGTTCTTGTTTCTAAATTACATTTTGAGATAAGAAATCAATATGGGGTTAAAAAATTGAATAATTTCATATTTCCTCTCCTAATTTTCCTTATTTTTTTTATCTATCTATGTGGCTACCCTTTAAAAAATCAGTGGGATATCTCTTGGATTTATTCTGAACTTGATGTTTACCTTGAAACCTTGAACTGAATTTCAACCATCCTTTAAAAAACCAATTCATAAAACCCTTAAAATATTATTGCAATAACCTGATGATTCCCTAGCTTGCCCTCTCACAGTCAAGTACAACTTTAGGGACTAACAAAGTCCATGGAGATGCTTTCCCATTTATATTCTGGAATTGGTAAGGGTTGAAGCAGTCCTGCGGGATGGGTAAACTTTGACTTGTTCTTTTGTCAAGTCATGCATTCCTTTACATGATAAAGTACATCTCCTTTGAGACCCTTCCATGAGAATCTCTCCCTAACCTGCCTATAGGTGTTCAGGTAACCTTGTTGTCCTGCCACTGGTGCATCATGTATTTCCCTCAAAATCTTATCCTAGAGTGTGGACTCAAGGAAAAGATAAATCATTTCTTTATAGTATATTATTCCATCCACTACCTTGTACCTGTCATCCTGGATACTTTCCTCCATCAACTCACAAGAGAAGGTGTTATTGGAGTATTCTACCAGGAGAATGAACTTTCAATCTGCCGAAATTTTTTTCATAGAGAAAGATGCAGGTGTCTTAGATAAGGCATCAACAACTATATTATTCTTCCCCTTAACATATTCAATGTTGAAATCATATGTCCGTACCTTTCTCACCCATTTTTTTTGCCTCTCATTCAGGTCCTGCCACTCCAAGAAATATCTCAAGCTATTGTGGTCAATTTTAACCACAAAGAGACCTCCTACCAGGTACTATATGAATTTGTCCAAGGCATGCATAATGGCCAACATTTCCTTATCATAGATAGGATAGATACTTTCTGGTTCCCTCAACTGTCTACTCTCAAAAGTTATGGGGTGTTTGTTCTACATCAATACCGCTCCTATCCCTTCTCTGGATGCGTCACATTCTAGTACAAAGGGTTTTGTGAAATTTGGAAGTGGTAAAACTGGGTTGGTTCTCATCACTTTCTTCATTTTTTCGAATGCTTCTTGTGCTTCCTCTTACCATTTGAATGCCCCCTTTTTGGTGAGATTTTTCAAGGGTGCACATAGTTGTTAAAATCCCTTTACAAAGCGCCTATAATAACTACATATCCCAAAGAATCCTCGCAACTCTGTGATCAACCTGGGGGTTGGCCAATCTAAGATTGTATGGATCCGTTAATGTTTATTCCATTATTATAGTTATTTGCATTTCAATAGATAACAGCAACATAAGAACAAGATCACTGAGAAATACACATTCACAAGAGACACAAAAATTATCTTGGGAAACCCTCTAGGGGAAGAAAACCCAGCAAAACTTCCTTAATATAGATAGCCAATACAATGCCAAGAGATATTATGCTAAAATAGAAAGTCCTCTCCAATATATGTGCCACTCTCTCTCTCCTTTATTGGTAACAGATCAGAACTTGTCTCTCAAACTGAGCAAGTGAGTTGTGATCAAATGAGGTGCTAGCCTCCTTTATTTATACAAGTTTTGGCACGTGTGAAGTGTCTCTTCACTGGCAGGGCCGACTTCTTAATCTGGGTGGGTAAACCCACCTTTATTATATTTTGGGTCTCTTAATTAACTGTTGGGGCCGACTTCTTATTCTGCCTATTACAATTGTCTTTTGACCAATCCACAAAAGGGGATTTGGTCCTATTACAATATCCAACATGATCAATCCACAATGGGGATTGATCCTATAAATAAAATATCAATAATAATAAGAATACTCTTTGCAGTTACATTATTTTAACACTCCCCCTCAACAAGAAGGGTATTCTTCAGCAGCATCATGCGAGAGAGAGAGGACAACATCATCAACAACATGAGGTAAGAGGATAACATCATCAATATAATCTTGGTTGGCGTATCTATAAATCATTGGAAGTTTTCTTCATCAGTAGCATCATCATTCTCAAAGGAATGCCATCATCATCTGCATCAATATGTATCAGTATAAAAATGATACCTTATCACAGCACTAGGCTGGCCCATCACAGTACTAGACTAGCTCTATGTCACAGTTGTTAAGCTGGTAGCTCAGTGCAAGTCACATCTTGCTTTACGTCTAACAACTAGGTCAGAAGCAAGGTATACATCATCTTGCTTTACGTCTAACAACTGGGTCAGAAGCAAGGAACACATCATCTTGCTTTACGTCTAACAACTAGGTCAGAAGAAAGGAACACATCATATTGCTTTATGTCTAACAACTAGGTTAGAAGCAAGGAATCATCTTGCTTTACGTCTAACAGTGAGGTCAGAAGCAAGGAAAACACACATCATCTTTCTTTATGTCTAACAGCGAGGTTAGAATCAAGGAATAATATTGCTTTACGTCTAACAGAGAGGTCAGAAGCAAGGAACACACACATCACCTTGCTTTACGTCTAACAGTGAGGTCAGAAGCAAGGAATCATCTTGCTTTACGTCTAACAGTGAGGTCAGAAGCAAGGAACACACACATCATCTTGCTTTACATATAACAGCAAGATCAGAAGCAAGGAATCATCTTGCTTTACGTCTAACAGCAAGGTCAGAAGCAAGGAACACACACATCATCTTGCTTTACATCTAACAGCGAGGTCAGAAGCAAGGAATCATCTTTATTTACGTATAATAGTGAGGTCATAAGCAAGGAACACACACATCATCTTTCTTTACGTCTAACAGCGAGGTCAGAAGCAAGGAATCATATATACTCCCCCTTTCAGGGAGGGTCCTTTCGGACTATACTAAGCTTATCTCAAAAGTGTTCAAACTTTACACGAGATAGAGGTTTGGTCAACACATCAGCAACCTGTTCATCCATGCTAATGTACTGGAGCTTCAAGGCTCCTCTCTGTACCATGTCGCGGATGAAATGATAGCGAATCTCTATGTGCTTAGACCTGTCGTGGAATACATGATTCTCTGTCATCTTTATGCAGCTTTGGTTGTCACATAGAATCATGGTTTCTCTTATCTCCAAGTCAAATAGGTCGGTCAGCAACTTTCAAAGCCATATAGCTTCGCAGCTAGCAGAACATGCGGCAATGTACTCTACTTCCGCTGTGCTGAGAGTAATACTGGATTTCTTCCTGCTCTGCCATGAAATCATGGCTGATCCCAAACTGAAACAACATCCAGAAGTACTTTTTCTGTCAGCAATGCTTCCTGCCCAATCTGAATCAGTGTATCCACTCAATGTGAAGTCATGATCTCCATCATAGCTGAGACCATAATCCATTGTACTTTTAAGGTACCTCATCACATGTTTTGCAGCCACTAGGTGAACACGTCTGGGCTCTAGCAGAAACTGACTCAAGGTGTTCACAGAAAAACAAATGTCTGGTCTGGTGTCCGTCAGGTACATCAGTGATCCAGTAATCTGTCTGTACAGTGTGGCATCAATCAAATCTGACGAAGTATCGACCAACAGCTTCATCTTCGCTTCCATGGGTGTATTCATGGGTTTGCATTCCAACATGTTGAATCTCTTTAAGATCTCGACTGTGTACTTCCCTTGGTTAAGGAAGATCCTCTGTGGACTCTGCCATACCTCAAGACCTAAGAAATAATGCATTAGGCCAAGGTCTTTCATTTCAAATTCCGAGGAAAGTCTCTTTTTACATTATGCGATGAGCTTTTCTTCTCCAGTTAAGAATAAGTTATCCACATATAGTAGTAATATTACTGGCTCATTATCCATAATTTTGAAGTAGATATTTGAATCTACTTTACTCTTGGTAAAGCCTAAGCTCGTCAAGAAATTGTTTGTACGGCCATACCAAGCTCTAGGAGCTTTCTTCAATCCGTATAAGGCTTTCTTCAATCTGCAGACATGAGACTTCCTGTCTTCAACCTCAAATCCTTGAGGTTTCTCTATATACACTTCCTCTTCGATGACACCATTTAGGAAAGTTGTCTTCACATCCATCTGGTGCAGCTTCCACTTCATCTTAGCTGCAAGAGCTATGATGGTTCTGATCAAAGTGTATCTAGCCATAGGAGCGAATGTCTCTTCATAGTCAATGCCTTCCTTCTGGGAAAATCCACAAGCAACAAATCTTGCTTTAAACTTCTCAATACTTCCATCAGCGGCATGTTTTATTTTGAAGAGCCATCTGGAGGATACCACATCTTTATCTTTTGGTCTGGGAACTATTTCCCATACTTCGTTTTTCATTATGGATTGGTATTCCTCTGTCATGGCATCTGCCTATTCCTTCTTTTGAATGGCTTCTTCAAAGAAGGTAGGCTCCTCATCTAGGAGATCACACATCAAAGTCGTGTAACTGGAGAATGGCTTTGGTCTTTTCACCTGTCTTGAGGTTCCTTCTGGAACACCATACTTCTCTCCATCTTGAATAAGCTCTCTTGCCCAAGAAGGATTTCTTTTATGGGAGAAGGTCATTTGAGGAGGTTCTTGAACTTCTGTTACATCATGGTCTTCAAGAGTTTCCTCATCAGGGGAAGTTACGACTTCCCTCACTGGTTCTGCAGCTCTGAGAACTTCCCTCACAGATTCTGTAATCCTGGGAATTACAGGTTCCTCTTCATATACCTCTTCAAGCTGGCATAGTTTAGATTTCTTGAGCGCTGCATCTTCATCAAAGGTCACATCTCTGCTGATCTCAATGTGATGTTGACCTGGTATATAGATTCTGAAGGCCTTGGAGACCTCGCAGTATCCCACAAATATTCCCTTCTTTCCTGAAGGGTCCAGCTTGTTTCTCTTTTCTTTAGGTACATGAATAAACACTGGAAAACCAAATATTTTGAGATGGCTTACCTCTGGCTTCTTTCTGATGAACATTTCTTTCGGTGTCTTGAGCCCAAGTGCACTAAGGGACAATCAGTTCTACACATAAATAACTGCCATTTTTTCTTTTGCCCATAAGCACATAGGAAGATATTGATCATGGATCATAGTCTTCATAGCTTCCAGTATGGTTCTATTCTTCCTTTCAGCTACACCGTTTTGTTGAGGATCCTCTTGATCCCAACATCTTTACAGAAGTTCACAAACTCTTTTGAGGCATATTCTCCTCCATTATCTAGCCTGGGTATCTTAATCTTCCTTTCACAAAGGTTCTCTATCAAGGCTTGAATTCCTTGAACTTGCTGAACACTTCAAATATATCCAGGTCTTACGAAAATAATCATCAATGAATGATACATAGTATACATACCCATTAATGGAGGATGATGGCATGGGCCACACACATCTGAATGAATGTTCTCTAGGACTCCTTTTTCCTTGCTGTCTTTCTTCTTCCCTTGTGCACATCCATTGCATACGCCTTCATGATCACCTTTGAGTTCTGGTAAACTTGTGACCGCTTTGCATATGTATGGTAATGCCTTGTAGCTAATATTCCATGCCAAGATTTTTCAATGGCGTGGGTCATGGCAGCTTCTGAGTAACCCTTTAGCTTATGCAAGCTACCTTCCTCTCTTCCAATGATGATTGCTTCATCTATGGTCTCTTCTTTATCGCGTTGCCTTCTGCAACCTTCACCATAGCTTCCTCAGGGTTATTACATGTCACCTAGATAAAGGTCAACAAAACAACAAGCAAGAGTAATATCCCTCTGACAATATAAAGCAATAGCACGAGCAATCATCCTAGTAGCTCCTTTAGAGCTATTACTTATAATTTATCTGAAGCAAATATTAAAGGTAAGGAATACAATACAAAATGAGGTCAACACTCTCATAGTGTTGTGACCAAGCATTCTTCCATGGAAACATGTAACTAACACACAAGGTTTCTCCTAGAGGAGGTGTTAGTTGTATCAGGAAAAACGTATACCTCTATATGATCACATGATATCAAGTATAATACTTTACGACGACTGCTATCTCAACTATAGTCATCATCTTATCATGTGTACCTTTGAATCTTATTAATCTTGATTAGTCAAACCTGGAGCCTTGTCCTTAAGAATGAGTGCTTTCTTTTCTTCCAGGTCTCCTTCACTCAAGTGACAAGTGATTTCTTCAACCTGTCTTCTGTAATGAGACAATATGTTATCTTGACAGAAGGTTAGGTTAGAGAATAAGTTCTATGATCAACTTTTAATCCTTCTAGTAATTTGATCATAGCTTCAACATGCAACACTGATCAATATAATGTTATGACAAATAGATGTATATTAGAATAATCACACCTGGGTTGCATCGTTCCTCTGAATGTGTTGGATCTTGAGATCCTTCTAGATCTATGGCAAGAGATCCCTTCTCCTGCAAATACTCTTTAGGTTTTAACCATTAAACATATGAGTACATACCTCTGATGACATTTGCAGGTGGTGGCTCCATCTCGTAGCAGCGGTAATCATTACCAACTCTTAAGAAAACTTCAAGGGTGATTGCAACTGGTTCTACAGCTGCAAATGCAACTACAACTGGTTCTGAGACTGCAACTGCAACTGCAACTTAGAGTTTTATGAGGAAACCCTATTTTTTCAAACTTCAAATTTTGAAATTCTGATCCAGGGAATAGATGCGTTCGGCTGAGGCGAGTATGCTAGTGTAGTCAGAATTTCGAAAATCCAAATTTTACCCCCTCAAACTTGATCTGTGGATTTCTAGACTGGTGCTTCTGGTTTTCTGGTACTTCTAGTACTCTGGTACTTCTGGTACTCTGGTTTTCTGGTACTTCTAGTACTCTGGTACTTCTGGTACTCTGGTTTTCTGGTACTTTCTGAAACTAGGGTTTCACTTTCCGGCAGATCTAGCCACTGAAAAGGTGCGCTGAAGGTGCCAAAATGATCCTTGGGGGAGGGCGCAACTTTCTAGGTGGTTTTGGAGCTGAAAAGATTCACTTTTGAAAAACCCTAATTTGCAGGTACTGCAACAGTGATGTTTTTCTCTTGCGAAATATGCTTCCTTTAGGTTGGCTCTGATACAATGTTAATGTTTATGCCATTATTATAGTTCTTTTCATTTCAATAGATAACAACAACATAAGAACAAGATCACTGAGAAATACACATTCACAAGAGACACAACATTTATCCTGGGAAACCCTCTAGGGGAAGAAAACCCAGCAAAACTTCCTTAATATAGATAGCCAATACAATGCCAAGAGATCTTATGCTAAAACAAAAAGTCCTCTCCAAGATATGTGCCACTCTCTCTCTCTCCTTTGCCAGTAACAGATCAAAACTTGTCTCTCAAACTGAGTAAGTGAGTTGTGATCAAATGAGGTGCTAGACTCCTTTATTTATACAAGTTTTGGCACGTGTGAAGTGTCTCTTCACTGGCAGGGCCGACTTCTTAATATGGGTCGGTAAACCCACCTTTATTATATTTCGGGTCTCTTAATTAACTGTTGGGGCCGACTTCTTATTCTGCCTATTACATTTGTCTTTTGACCAATCCACAAAAGGGGATTTGGTCCTATTACAATATCCGACATGATCAATCCACAATGGGGATTGATCCTATAAATAAAATATCAATAATAATAAGAATACTCTTTGCAGTTACATTATTTTAACAGGATCTTCTCTTGATTCACCTTTACTCCCTCAACACCAATCACGTGCCCCAAATAGAGGATCTCTATCAATCCAAATTCACATTTTTCCTCCTTGGAAAAAAGTGACTACTCCTCCATAATGGTGAGGATCTCATCCACATGCCACAAATGTTCCTTCCAAGTCTGACTATAAATCAAAAGATCATCAAAGAACACTAGTAGAAAGTTCCTCAAATGTTTGTTGAATATGTGGTTCATACATGATTGGAAGTTATTTGGTGTGTTAGTCAACCCGAAGGGCATGACTACAAACTCATAACTTCCATAGTGACATTTGAATGTTGTTTTATGGATATCCTCTTCTCTCATCTTGATTTGGTGGTACCTTGATCGAAGATCAATCTTCAAAAAATATACTTCCCCATGTAGATCATGTATCAGCTCGTCAATCTTGGGTATCTAATATATATTTTTAATAGTCTTCTTGTTTAGAGCCATGTAATCAATGCAAATCCTCCATGTGCCATCCTTCTTCTTCACCAATACTACTGAAGAAGCAAATGGACTAGAGTTAGGCATGATATGTCCCATCTCCAATAGTTTCTTTATAGCCTTCTTGTTAAGACCTAATGTTGGCTCAATACCCCTTAATTGGGGCATATTATATTAGTAATGTTATTTTATTTATGTCGGATTTAGGCCATTAGTTGTAATTATACCTCCTAGTCTCCTATATATACCAAGGAGACATTTTCATTTTGAATCATCTTGTACTTGAACATTTAAGTGGGGTAAAAGGAGGTTGCCCCCTCGAAGAGGCCTATTATCTGAAATTATCTCAGTTTCAAGGCGTTGAGTACTTTTCCTGAGGTTTTTCCATGCTATAATGATGTTTGGTTCTTAACATATGGTATCAGAGCTCAAGGTCTTGGGGTTTCGCTGCTACATCTAAGACACTGTGGCATTTTCGCTATAACTTTTTTTCTACAACGTTTCAGAAGGAACCTCTTGGAGGGTATTTAGCAGACGGATCAAGGTACCTTGGGCTCAAAATTCATCTCCTGAGACCTTATACTTTTGGAGATACAGCCTGTACAAGATAGGGTTCTGGAATCATCCTGAAATGAGTCATTGCGGAATTTTCGCTATACAAAAATTTCTGTAACGTTTCAGACCCTAAAATCCAGAGACCATTTACATAAATTAGTAAGGTATCTGTGGTAAAAATTTAAGCTTTTGGTTCATCTTAAATTTGTAGATACACCTTGTGTAAGATAGGGTATCTGACTAGTCCTATTGACTAGTCTCAAGAAGCTGTTCCAGGTAAAAAAAGCATAACTTCTTGCTGGAGTATCCAAATTGAGTGGGACTAGTTGCATTGGATCGTGGACAGTCTGTAGTAGTTTGGGTGCGAGTTTCAGAATTTGATATCAATTATTTTGTGCGGGGCATTCTATACAAGTGAGATCTCCTGGAAAGGCCAAAAATCGGCAAGTTGTGAGGAAGTTACCGTAA
>ML778762.1:508952-523961 GCA_009831015.1 Picea engelmannii
GTGCTTATGTTCATTGATTATGTTGTTGTCTATGTGTAATTTGCATAAGTAATCCCTTAATCTATGTGTTGCAAACTGATCCATTTGCTTTAAACACATAACATTTACTTTGCAATAATTTCAAGTATTTCAAGTCTTCTTCAATTTTAGATCAGATTTTGTCGCGCAGAGGATTTTTTCGCGTAGAGGATGTCGTCGCGCAGAAGACTTTCCTGTGCACAGGCTACAGGGCGCGTTGCGTAAATGACTAGTTTAGTGGTAAACTTCAAGATCAGTTTCTAACCAATTGGAGAGAAATTTTGAAAATCACAGATATATTTTGTCGAGGACAAACCAACTAATAAAAACCTCTCTCATATTTGCAAAAGGTGTCATGGATTGGGATATTAGAATGAATATTTGAGCCCTATTTTTCATTTTTCATGTTTGAGACATGTTTTTGTGACACGTTTTACGACCATATGGAGATGAATTTCATTAAATAGAGAGAGGTTTTTATTTATAACAAACTTACCTACAAAAACCTCTCTCAGTTTTGAAAAAGCATTTTTTATTCATGAGAAATGATGTCATATTTAACGCCTATTTTCCGAGTTTGTTGCGCAATCCGCTGCGTTTTTTTGCTGTAGGTTACTGTTGCGTAGAAGACTTGCTGTGCAGGGGTGAAAAAGTGTCCAAAAATGCATATGATGACTTATCATAACCATATGGTTGAATTTTGAACATGATCAATGATTGTAAATAATATTTTGGTTACGATTATGATTTGGCAAAGTCAGGTTTTCTATTTTTAGTGAATCCGTTGAAGTTATTGTTCTCTTTCAAAGAAACTGTGTCCATGATTATAGGAGGTGGTAGTTCAAACCTAACAGCCAAATGTGGAATTATTTTTCTATATAAGGGGGTCATTTTGATGTAAAGGGAGTTGGTCGGAAAAAATAGTGTAGACAGTGACTATTGAATGTAGCTTTGAGCTCTATCAAAATTTAATGCAAAGGTCTTGAAGCTTTGAGGAAAAGATTCTAATTGTAGAAGTTGGATGTATTATTTCCTTGCTTTGTGTATGTACTTCCTGTATTCTTTTATTCATATCTATTTATGTCTGAATCAGAACGTAATTTCGAATCTAGAATTCGTCGCGCAATGCTCTAGATTCGTGCCATTTAGACAAACCATGTTTCCTCTAAGTTAACTTTGAATTCATCCTCAGCGGTGCTCCGAGTTGCTTCATGTTTTTTTTTCCCTCACCACACACAACAATTTTTAACTGAAGATTGTTGCTTACTTAACCTTTATCCTCTCAATTTCAGTCACCAAGTCATTTGTTTCTATCATTTTCTTAAATCAACTCCATAGCCCAAGGTCTTACTCTCTTTTGTCAATAGAACCAGAAATTATTGTTTAAAGGTGTTAAATATAACCGACAACTTAAATCCATATCTTGTACTGAGACAAAATCTCCAGAGAGAGCCCTCTCCAGGTCCGAAAGGCTAGTTTCGGGCCTCAAACTTGGTTTGTAGGTTGCCTCTATCATTCGTTTCTCAGCCGAACGAAGTTTACAGAGAGCTAACAGACTCCAATAGTTTTTGGATTATATATTCACCATGGTTCCTCATACCTCTTAGTTCTGATTATGATGGATTTTCTTCTGACTTCCTCTCTGGTGATTTTCTAGAGGGTTTCCCTCCACCCCCTTTCTTCCTTGGCATTACAGGCTGGCAGAATCACCAGCTCTGATACCAATGTAATGTTCCCAACTAGGTTGGGAAGGAATTTCATTTTATTACCCCAAATTATTATGTTGATAACCCTTTTAAACAAATTACTCAATGAGGAATATTATCAAACAGATAACAAGCATTCATTAACAAAATTTAGAGAAGAAAACATGGCATCTTATTATGGATTGGAAAACTCCCAGAAACAGTATAATGAGAACTAATGGTTGTAATAACAACTGTAGAATGCTACTAAGAACACAAACTACTAACTGCTAGGCAGTTATACATTCTATAGAAACCACACAAGAAACCCGATATGATGTCGATCAATGAAGCCTAGGCTCTCCAAGCCTTCTACTGCTCTGCTCTAGTGGTCTCCATCCTGTAGGTGACCCTATGAACCTTCAACAAGATCTTCATAGACCCAATTTGCAGCAAAATCCTAACCTACAGGGGTCCTCGCGGGATGTCTGTTGGGTGACTCGCAGGTCTTCACAGGATGATCCTTACTCAACCTATAGGGATGAGCCCAAATAGGGTTTCCTCAAACCCTCCTAAAACATGCACCGCCTACGATCCACTTCCTTCGTGTTGTAATATTCCAGATATTAAATAGTATGCAGTGCATAAATAATTAGCTAGAAATGGCATATAAACAATGATATAACCAAAACAACACCACAATAATACCAAATTAATACCAGAATGAGCACTTTGATTATTGAGAGCAATGTTCACTTGCCTCTTTGAGGGGGAAACCTCCAATAGAGCAGAGATCTATTACAATATTATCTAAGAAAAAACTTATCATACCCTCATTCCTATTTATACTAAATCTATCTATCCAAAAGAACAATCTAGAGGAAGATCCTTCTAGAAGCGAAAGATTCTATTAGGTCTTCTTACATTTGACTTATTCCTCGTTATTGTTAGGCCTTATTAATATTGACCTTTATTACATGGAAATATATTATTCTTACCACTTGAGGTGTTAGGTAGGTTAGGTCCCTAACACGTGTTGTCTTCGAAAATACCCTGCACAAGCTGCTAAACCTCCAAAACTTCCTCTGAAATGATACCAAACACCAAATGAACTCAAGTGAAGATCCCAGTGGGATCCTCTTCCTTGCCTAGCTAGGGTGGGTATTGCACCACCGAAACCAGACTACAAAGTGGAAGGTTTTTTCCCAAAACCCCAATGAAAACGTTGGCTACAAGAGAACTCAATAGAATATCAAATCATAATTCCAAGGAGGTAGGCTACCCCTCTATTTATTCTTCTTTCAGTTCGTCTAGATAATTCTTCATTTGACCAAATCAAACCCTTACTTAATTCCCCTTTAATAAAATATAATTGTTTACTTTATTTAATATCTCTTTAGGCTTTGATGCCTTGACTCCCCTTTTATTTGTTGACTATATCCTACGAGATTCATATAGGCTAATGAGTCATCAATTGGAGGGGGACATTACACAAATGATAGTTGCTAAAGAGAATGGTGGTTGCCCTATGAAGTTTTGAGCATATGCCAAGGGAAAATTTTAAATTCCTTTCCAAATTTTCCCTTATTTGCTGGAAGTTTGAAAGGGTTTCATAGTTCATCTCATTTTCCCACCCAGTCATTGTTGGGAGTACTATGGGGGAATTTGGGTTTTCTTCTAGACATTTCTTCATCCCATCTAGGCTTTCCCTTATCTCAACAAACTTCGTGCTCTTATTCTTGGTCTTATCTAGTTGTGTTAGGATCCAGGAGGCTTTATTATAGGATTATTTTCCTCCAACATACATTTCCTTGGTCATATTTTTGAGCTCTTTCCTCACCCCTTAGATGCTTATTATGAACTATTGGACGTTGGTTCTGTCACCTTTGTAAAACTACACCTCTTCCTCCAGGGTCCTTATTCTTTCTTTGTATTCCTCAATTTCTTGCATCATTCTTTTCAAATTCTACTTCAATGCCTGAGTGAATGTCATGTCAGTTGAAGTGATAGACAAGGGTTCATTTGTGATACTTTCAACAACCACTTTCAATGTGGTTATTGAGAGTGGGGCCAATCTAGAGACATGTAACCTTATAATGATTTGTTGGATAATTTTTCCTGACTCTTTTTCGAATCTAAACAATTTCAGATTGGCTACCTTCCAGGATTTGGATAGTGTGAATACCCCTAGCCCCAATTCTCCCAATGGGAAATTCCCTCTAGTCAGGGGTTCATCTAAGAATGAGTACAAAAAACCGGTATCCATTCGATATGAACCTTGTTCGTCTTCTTGTTTATTTCTATTCTCTTTCTCCCTTCTTTTCATTTCTTCCTCTTCTCTTTTCTTTTGTGCTTCTTGTTCTGCTATGACTTATGATTCTTTCCTTCTCTGTTATGATTCCACTATTGTTTCTTCTTACTCTTTTATTTTTTTTCCTCTTCTTCCTTCTTCTTCTATTCAAATATTGATACTACTTCTTCCCTCCATTTTTTCTTAGCCTTACCCTTTGATCTATTTTCTACTTCTGGTCTCCTCATCTTCTCCTCCTCCACAACCCTAGCCTTTTTTTCATCTTGTATTATACCTATGTGTTGGGAGATACCTCCTATTTTGAAAATCACTTCATCATAATTTTTTTCCCTTCAGTGGATTTATTCTTCCTCCCAAGATTTTGACTTGTAATTCCACCTATATTTGTAGTTATGGCAGTGTGCGTTGACAATTTTCAGTGGGTTGTGCTTGAAAAATATTTTCTTGTCGAATTGGAAGAGGATAAGGTGTTCACTTCATCTTGAGCCTCCTTAACATCCTTAAAGGAATAGGAACCAACCCAAAGTGGCAGAGGTGGCCAGATCAATTTTTTGTCTCTTTTAAAAGATGCACCTACCCCATATTCTAGGGTTTGTTTGGTTATCTCCTGCAAGACCAGTCTATCATGAATGAATTTGGGAAGTACGTGTGGGGATTTGATTCCTCCGCACACTTTGATAAATGTACCATATTCTAGAAGGTACCAGTCTCCTACCGTGCCTACTATGGCCTGATCTCTATCGAACATACAAGGCGAAGGAGCAAAGAACAATATTTGGAACAAAGGGATCAAGAACTTGTCACAAATATATTGGTAATAGAAGTGGTACTTGTGTTCCCAAAGGATCTTACAATATACATGGATGGGAATATCACCTAGCTGCCAAGCCCAACCCATTTCTTGATATGCATGAATCACACAAATCATGTCCAACGTATATGAGGCCATATGAAAACTATGGTACTTCCTTGGGGCCATATGTTTTGTAGCTGGGATTGCCTATGCTAGCATCGAAGATAGAATGTTGGCCCAGTTAAATGAGGATCCAAAAGTGGTGATATAGTGAATGAGGAGAACCCATGAAACCCTGAATATATGAGCATTAGGTTGTCCATATAATCAACACAACATGGTCATTCCATACTAGCAGGGAACCTTGAGTAAATTAGTTGGGTAGTGATATGATGCCTTAGTCTTGAACTTTTTACTTGACACCCCCCAATTTTTCATAATCTCCTTGGTATTGTGAGGGAATTCTTTCACCCATTCTTCATCTAGTGACATATCTACCTCGATCAATTGATAACATGAAGTGATCACTGATGGTTGGAAGGAAGTAATGGGTCTTCCTTGTGCATTGATTAATTTCTTGTTATATATGTGTGTGTGCTTGATGATCCATGATATGGCCTCAGCATAGGGGAATATCGTTGAATGATCTACTTTTATATGTAACCTGGATTGTTTAATGGCTCGGTATACAGTGAGGTCTGATCATTCTCTGGAAGTGAATGTGAAAATGTTACAACTAAGTTTAATGTTGGGAGAAATTTCGCCTTGTGATTGTCTATGCCAAATTCTGGGGATGAATATTGCGGTTGACTGAGTTTCACTGTTTAATTCATGCATAGACCATAATGAGTGAATAGTTGAAGTCTATTAAGCATCAAGAGAGAGAGAGAGAGAGAGAGAGAGAGAGATTTCTTCATACTATTGTTTTATTCTAGTTTGTCCTCAAATCTTATGCTAGAAAACTTAGAGGATATTAGATATGTGTGGACTTTAGGAAATAATCCCAAATATGGGAAAACATTAGAAGTCATTATAAATGGGTATTAAGGAAGAAAAATTAGGAAATAAACATGAAATTTCCTAATTGAATTAAAATACAAAAGCTCTCAAAAATTCTATTTGGGAATTAATAAACAATTATGATAAACTTGTGTTAAATTTCCTACAAATTTGGGAGGAATCCCCTAAATTGTGGTAGGCAGTAAATTCTGGTAGAAATGTAATAGGTAAATCTTTGTCTTAGGACCAATCCCTTAAATTTTGGTAAGAATGGTAAAACAAAGTAATAAGGAAAGCAAATTTACTCATTTACCATGAAGAGGAAGAGATACAATTACGTTTTTAATTTCCAAAATAGAAAATTTTCCTTGGATTAGTATTTTATTTTATTATTTTTAAAATCCTGGAAAATAAGAAATAGATTTCATTTCATTTTTTAATTATAGGTTTAATTAAACAAAACTTCAAATTAAACCTTACCAGACATTGAATATGTGCAGGGGAATGTTAATATAAATGACATAAATTTATTAGTGTAAATGTGCTTTCCTATGCTTTCTGGGCAAAGATGAATAATGGTAAAGTATGGTAGAATTCCTAATTTTACTATTCAAATATTTGATAGTTAAATAATAAGAATTATAAATATCACATATTAAATTTATGAAATTAATGTCTGGTGCATGAAAAAATGGAAATATGAAATCCCTTTTCTCTGTGCAAAAAGGCTTTAACTATGCTCAGATTTTTCCCCTTTTACAAAATTCATATGTTGCCTACGTAGCTGAGTGCTCCTAAAGAAACGTGAATATTAGAGTATTTTTTTTTTAATTATTAATATTCAAATAATTGGATTTATAAAAATCCTCCTACCTTGAAAATATTTATATAATATTTACAAGCATTACTATCGAATAATCCTTTCTTTCAGAACACGGAGAATGGGGCAATTGTTTAGAGTGCGAAGACCAATTGGTTTTAAGAAATATGTTATTGAATATTAAACTAAGCTCGTGGGTGATTGGTCTTCGAAGTCCCACCTTCAGAGAAGAAGGGAGAGTGCATGAGAATGAAGTCCTAAGCCATCAGAGTGATAACATGGACATTATAAAATTTGGATGTATTTTAATATTATCCCTTCCCTTTCCTGATTGGTTATCGGTGTAACGAGAAGGGCATGTGCGAATTTACTTCGACGACTTTATCTTGGGATGAGATATATGTTTTAAAATTTAAATATAGTATAATATTTAACCTAGCTATATTGTGATTGGCCTTCGAAATAATGAGAAAGGAGTAAACTTATGGAGTGTGAAGACCAAGGGAGTCATGAACAATATAATATTATAATAATAATTCAGGACGAATTCCAAAACCCTTTCGGAGTAAATAAAAAGGGGTAGTTGAATGATGTATGAATGGTTTTAGAGTGATGAGTGGGGAGGAAGTGTTCGTATTCCAAATCCATCAGAGCGATGGCATGGATAGAATGAAGTTAATTATATAGAAATACTAAAACTATTTTACCTTTAGGAGTTTGACCATCGGTAAGATAAAAGGGAGTACATGAACTGTGTGCGAAATTTGGAGTCTGAAATCCACATGTGCTTTGATAATGAAATGATAAAATATAATATAATGCAACCTAGGTGCATTACGGTGGCGTTGGGTATTTTACAATTAATGTGATTATCTTATGATATAATTAAATTAATTGCATTATAATGCATTGTAATCTGGATAATTAAACTAACACTAAACCATTACCAAGGAAAATCGAGGGAAAATGAATCTACATTAATTATCGGGCCATAATTATTAAGTAAATTATTTGGCTAAGCGAAAATTACGTTTGAAAGGATAATCAATTTTTGAAAATTAATTGTTCCTAATAAGGTTTAAGTAATTGGATACCAAAGAGCAGTATTCTAAGAAATATCAATGAAGAATTTTAATTAGTTCATAGGAAAGGGAATATTCCTTGATACATTGGGCTCGGAGCAATGAGATTGTGCGAATCGCTCAAAATCCAAATGGATGGTATCAAGAGGGAATATTCCTTGATACCATACTCATTAGAGGGAAGCAAATATCGTGTCGGAAGAAGGTCTGAGAGACGAATGGTTGTAGGATTGTGTGGAATGAAATTCCACCATAGTAGTTTAGGCTAGTGCCTCATTGGGATAAGGGCATGACCACATTAGTTGGTGTGGAAACTGAAATGTCACGAGGATGCCACATGGAATTAAGAGATAGGTTTCCTATGTAAGCCCAAGAATATTTGGAGGGTCATAACTCTTTTCCTAGAGATCAGTTATGTGCAAACTTAATGTTGTTGGAGAGCTCTTGACGAGCAAAAGATGGTGGAGTTGTGATAGATATGATTCAAGATTATTAGAAGAGGAAAATATTTAATACCCCATCTCCTAAAAGGTACTTAGGGGGTTGGGTGTGTGACAGAGTGGTATCAGAGCGGGAAATGACACTTGGCCTACTTGGGCTCATGAACAAGTCGAATAAAACTTTAGTACAAAACTTTTAAGGGGTAACACCCTATCTTACTCCATTCATAATAAGCTTATTTAAACCACTACTGAATAGAGGAACACAACTTTCTACTATTGTCATATGTTCTAAAAATTTGAATTCTGTGTTGCTAATGTTGCCAAATAATGAAGCTAATTTTACCTTACAAATTGCACGTGATGTTCATAAACTAGTAGATAATTAACTAATAGAAAATGTTTTATCAACACTCAAATAGTCAGTGGACAGCAAGGAAAGCTATAGCATACCTAATGGTGACACACCATGAGTTGGGGGAAATATCCCACAATAGAGAAGAATAATTTGATGAGAGGGTGGTGGAAACCCCTCAGGATTTGGATGAAACTATAAGAAGCCTCATGGAAGAATTACAGAGTTGTAAAGATGACAATGAAAGGATGTTAAAAGAACAGGAAAAACAAACTAAAACTAATGCATTCCTACTACAAAGCCTATCAGATATACAAAGGAATCTGCAACATGGGCCAACAACCAGTAATGTGGATAAACATCATACTAAGAAAACCCAAATTCCACCTGAGATACAAAAGCATGGTCCTGAATGTAGCCACACAAGGAGAAGCACCTCAAAGAAGGCCCAACATGGAGCCAAGAGACATGCTAACACCAAGAATTCAACTGAAGAATTATCTAGTGAGGAAACTGACAACTCCAAGGAATTGTCTAGCAGTGAGACTAGTTTACATTCTCAAAGGAGAAGAAAGAATATGAAACATTCCAAGAGCCATGACCCTAAAGATTTTAATAAATACAAACCACCCACTTTTGATGGATAAATTAAAAAGGGGGAAGAATCAGAAGTTTGGCTACTTGGCTTGAAGAAGTACTTCGGAGTCCATGACTACTCTGAAAACTTAAAGGCCTGAATAGCCATTTTCAACTTGAATGGAAATGCCTCCATTTGGTGGGAGGAACTTAGGAATGTGAAAGGAATCCATGAGAAGGACTTGTCATGGAAAAAAATTGAGATATACTTTAATAATAAGTACATGTATGAAATATACTATGATGGGAAGACCAAGGAGTTCTATGAACTCAAGCTAGGACAACTCACAATAGATGAATATATCAATAAATTTCCTTAGGTGATGAGGTATGCTCCATACATAAAGGATGAAAAGGTAAAGATGCAATTATTTATTAGTGTACTGCCTCAGTCCTTCCAGGACATAATTTAGTTTGATGAGCCTAAGACTTTAGAAGACACTATTCTAAAGGCAAGTTACTACTATGAGCAATTCAAGGATAAGATAGAACCTCATAAGGATTGTAAGAATAAAAGTAAATTGAGATTCAGGAAGAAGGGGTTTAAATCCTCAAGATTTAAGAATCATGGGAAAATCTCTAAGATGAGCCTTCCTACTAAAAGTGTGTATCGGCAGAATTTTCCATCTAAGAGTGGTAATAAACCCTTTGGATCAGCCCTAGGAAAGACAGATAATACAAAGATAGAACCCTTGAAATGTTGGGGTTATGGAGAAGAACATCTACTTAGGGACTTCCCACATAGGAAACAAGACAATAGGAGGTTCTACAACATCCAGGAGGCTACCACAATCAATTATGTGGCTAGGAGCATGCCACAAATTTATGCAACCTTGGATAATATACAAGCTAGCCACTAAGCGTCAGTGGTGGAGATGGAAGTTATGATTGCCAACCATCTAGTTTAAATTTTAATTGACCTTGTTTCTAGTATGAATTATGTTTCCCCTCAAACTATTGAGAAATGTAAACTACGGCAAGTAAAACATGCTAAATCATGGCTGGTACAACTGACCACTGGAAAAAAAAATAAAAGTGACAGAGTACATACCAGCATGCCAATTCATTATGAATCGATTTTCCACCCAAGCAACCCTAAACATGCTTCCTTTAGGATCTTATGACTTGTTGATTGGCATGGAATGGTTAGTTTCCCATAAATCCAAGTTGGACTATTATAATAAAACTTTGGAGTGTGAAGATGAAGAATGGAGGAAAAGAACCCTACAAGGAATTCAAAAGCATGTCTCATAGAGACAAATATCAACCCTTCAAGTGAAGAAGTATTGCAGAAAATGATGTCCTTTGTATGCAATAAAAGTGTTGAACTCTGTTGAGGACAATAAACCAAGCCTAGAGGACCATCCTATATTAAGAGAGTATAAATATGTGTTTCCAGAAGAGGTACCAGGTCTACCTCTAAGAATAGATATTGACTTTTCAATATAAATTGTACCTGGAGCGGTGCCAATGTCTAGAGCACCCTATAGAATGAGTACGCCAGAGCTAGTTGAGCTCAAACTATAGCTAAAGGAGATGTTAGACAAAGGTTACAATCAGTCTAGTGTGTCTCCTTGGGGAGAACCAAATTTGTTTGTGAAGAAGAAGGATGGCACACTCAGGTTGTGCAGAGACTATAAACAACTCAATAAGATGACCATTAAGAATAAGTATCCCTTGCCAAGGATTGATGACTTGTTTGATCAATTAAGGGGCACTACAAATTTCTCCAATATTGACTTGAGGTATGGATACCATCAAGTCTGAATTAAGGATGAAGACATACACAAAACCACATTTAGGATGAGGTATGAGCACTATGAATTTGTGGTGGTACCATTTGGGCTTACCAATGCACCAACCACCTTATGTGCTTAATGAATAATGTACTCAACAAGTTCTTGGATAGATTTGTGTTGGTTTTGATTGATGAGATCCTTGTATATTCTAAGAGTAGGGAAGATAATGAAGAACATCTCAAGTTAGTGCTTCAATTTCTAAGAGAACATCTTCTCTATGCAAAGTTTAGTAAGTGTGACCTTTTCCAAAAACAAGTACATTACTTAGGCCATGTTATCTATGAAGAAGGAGTGGTAGTTGATCCTGAAAATATCAAATCCATTATGGATTGGCCTACCCAAAAATATGTATCTGATATCAGATCCTTTATGGGCCTAGAAGGATACTATAGAAGGTTGATAAAGGGGTTTTCCAAGATTAGTTGTCCAATCACCTCCGTTCAGAAAAAGGGAGTTAAATTTATTTGGACAACATAATGTGAAGAGAGCTTCCAATAGCTGAAATACCTTCTAACCAATGCCAATGTGTTGAATATTGTATACCCAAACAAGGAATTCCTTGTGTGTACAAATGACTACAAGTAAGGGTTCGGAGGGGTCCTTATGCAAGAAGGGCATGTGATTTGCTACGAATCTAGAAAATTGAATGAGCATGAAATCAATTATGTGACCCATGATTTGGAATTGGTTTCCATAGTACATGCTTTAAAAATGTGGAGGCATTACCTTCTAGGAAGAAAATTCTTACTTATGACAGACCATAGTGGGCTGATATATTTGTTCAACCAACCCAAACTCAATGCTAGACAAGATAGGTCGATGGCTCTCCTTAGTGAGTTTGATTTTGAAATCAAACATATTAAGGGAACGGAAAATAGAGTGGTTGATTACCTTAGTAGGAGTATGAAATTGATTCACTTGGCAGTTGTAAGCACCTGTGAATCAGAGATCAATGAGAGATTCAAAAGTGCACAAGAACTAGATGCATTTTTCAAAACTGTGAAATCATACCTAGAGCAAGAGCCCACAGGGATGAAATATGAGGGTTATTAATTATTGAATGATGGCCTTCTAACTTACAAAGGTAGGTTGTATATTCCAAATTGTGAAGACTTGAAGAGGTTCATAATGGATGAACTACATAAAATACAATATAATGGTCATCTTGGTTATCAGAAAATGATCATAGCCACTAAGAAATTGTTTCATTGGCCCATAATGAAAAAGGACATAGTTGATTACTTAGCTAAATGTCTAGAATGTCAGCAAGTTAAGGCAAAGCACCGACATCCATCAGGGATGTTTCAGCCCCTACCAATTCCTGAATGGAAATGGGAAACCATCTCCATGGATTTCATCACAGGATTGCCCAAATCAACCAAGCAAAATGATGTCATTATGGTAGTTGTGGAAAAACTGAGCAAGGTTGCTCACTTTATCCCCGTGAAGTCAACTTGCAATGAAATAGATATTGCCAATATTTTCATGAAAGAAATATTTAGACAGCATGGCATGCTTAAGGAAATAATATCAGACAAAGATACAAAATTTACTTCAAATTTTTGGAAATCTCTGTTTGTTGGTTTTGAAACTAAAATTCTATTTAGTACATCCTATCACCTTCAAACTGATGGGTAGACAGAGAGGGTAAACCAAGTGTTAGAGGACATGTTAAGAATGCATGTAATGTATCATCCCAAGAAGTGAGAATACTACCTACCACTGGTATAATTTTCTTATAACAATGGATATCAAGAGTCATTGAAGATGAGCCCTTTTGAGGCTCTCTATGGTAGACAATGCAATATTCCAATCAGCTGGAATAACCCAGTAGACATAATTACACTCAGGCCTAATATTCTAAAATAAATGGAACAACAAGTAGTTCACATAAAATAGAATCTAAAAGTAGCTCAAGATAGACAAAAAATCTGTGCAGACAAAAAGAGGACTCCTAGAGAGTTCAAAGCAGGAGATCATATGTATCTCTGAGTGGGGACCATAAAAAGTTCCTTGAGAATGGGAACTTGTGCCAAGATAACACCTCAGCTTTATGGACCCTTTGAAATTTTGGACAGAGTGGGACCTGTATCATATAGACTAACACTTCCTCCCATAGTGAAATCACACAATGTTTTCCATGTTTCATTGTTGAAGAAATATGTACATGATTCTAATCATATAATTTATTAGTCTGTGATTCAAGTGGAACTAGAGGGAGAGTTTCTGCCAGATCCATAATACATAATAGACATCAAAGAAATCCCACTCAAGAACAAAACCATTGCACAGGTCAAGTTGCAGTGGAAACACTTTGGTCTAGATGAAGCTACATGGGAAATGGAGGATGCCATGAAACATACATACCAATTTTTGTTCACTGTTGTACATAAAGAGCACAACGATAGGTCAAACACTGAGGTTGATGTTCCTTTAAGGGGGAGGGGATTGCAATACCCATGTTTCCACCAGCTTGTAAATATAACTATAGCCTACTAAATGACTATGAGAAAATTGATTATGTATGGATGTTGGAATTGATGAACCTTTGGTTATAGAAGGTAATGCATATATTTGTTTTATTAAATAATTTGAAAGTGTTGCATAACTATTGAAGGGGTTGCCAAGGTAGATCATGATGCATGGAAGATATGGTGAGGGGAACCAGTAATGGTTGAGATGACCCTTACCAGACCATTACTCTCCTGGATTTAAATTGTTGAGACCTAGAACATTCCTTTAACCTAGAGAATTTAATTACCAGTCAAGTTGTTAGTTGGGAAGTCTTCCTCAAGATTCAATGAGGAAATGGGTAGAGTACCCATGTGGAAACTTCCTGACCTAACCCATGGAATTGGGAATTGTACCCACAAAATATTGTTGAGGAAGGAAAGAAAAGGCAGGAAATTTGTGGTCAGAGAAGAGGAGGAAAAAGGGGGAATGGGTCTGGTGACCATTTTTGAAGAGGGGGACCATGTGTAACTCTCTAGTTCGGAAGATAACTGAAAAAATAATTTGTTTATGGGTACAATAATTGTTGGGTAGCATTTTCTAACCAAGCTGATAGATGCGGTGGTAGAGAAGATGAGTGATTGAGGAAGCACTTATTATAGACCCCCTTTCTTGGTGGAGAGAAAACCAATCTTCCAAGTTCTTATGGGAGGAGGAGAGTAGCCTCCGTCCCTGGTTGTTGTTGAACAAAAAGAAGAATATCTCTCAAAGCATCATGATCTAACTAGGGGGTGGCCAGTGGTAAATCCTTCCAGGAATTGTTGTGCCTACGGTTGGGTGGAAAAGGGCACCCCTTTTAGTAGTCACAACACTTTCTAGTTTTAGATAAGTATATTTTTATAAATCTTTGCAGCGTTAAGTTCATAAATAATTAGAGGTTGTGTTTTAGAGTAATATGAGTTCAATTCTCTATTAAAAGTGCCTTGTGAGTTTAGGTGTGAATGTGAACATGTTACAGCTAAATTTTATGTTGGAAGCAATTTCACCTTATGACTGCCTATGCCAAATTCTGAGGGTGAATGTTGTGGTTGACTGAGTTTCATAGTTTAATTCATGCATAGGCCATGATGAGTGAACATTTGAAGTCTTTATTAAGCGTCAAAATAGAGAGAGAGAGAGAGAGAGAGAGAGAGAGAGAGAGAGAGAGAGAGAGAGAGAGAGAGATTTCTTCATCCTATTGGTTTATTCTAGTCCATCCTCAAATCATATGCTAGAAAACTTAGAGGATATAAGATCTATGTGGACTTTAGGAAATAATCCCAAATATGGAAAAACATTAAAAGTCATTATAAAAGGGTATTAAGGAAAAATAATTAGGAAATAAACATGAAATTTCCTAATAGAATTAAAATACAAAAGCTCTAAAAAAATCTGTTTGGACATTAATAAACAATTATGCTAAACTGGTGTTAAATTTCCTACAAATTTGGGAGGAATCCCCTAAATTGTGGTAGGCAGTAAATTTATTGTAAAGGTAAATCTTAATGTAAAATTTACTGTGGAGGTAAATCTTTGTCTTAGGACCACTCCCTTTAAATTTTGGTAAGAATGGTAAAACAC
>ML778763.1:4914-55088 GCA_009831015.1 Picea engelmannii
TGCGATTTCCCGATACGATTAACTTAATAGTTAAGACTGATTTTTAAATGAGATTAGGATAATAATGAATTAATATAGGATTAGCGCATCGGGAAATCGGAACATCGGGATTTAAAGTGTATTGAACTTTGTTATTTTCAAACTGCGAACTCCGGTATCCCGATGTTTATTTAGAAAAACTTAAAATTTTATCATTGTTTTTTTTCAAAATATTATATGAGAAAGTATTTGGCATATTCATAGATTAATTTTCAATCATTCTCTTTCCAGAATAAGTCTCGATTGTGTTTCGAATTCATTAGACCTGGAAAAATTTAATTATGCAAAGACTCCAGGATACCAAGATTTGTTCAAAAAACAAAATTTTAGTTCTGTTTCAACAAAGGGCATTTTAGCTCTTCGGGCCAGTCATAAGGAAGGTCCTGGTGGAAGCGGGACGCGTGGGTGGCGCGTGCGATGTCAAACTGGTATTAGAGTGAGTCTCTGTTTGTATACTTCAGACAGAGGGAGAAAAGGAGGAATTCACCATGCCGCCCAGAAGGGAGAGACAATCGCCTGACCCAGAAGACAGGGAGGTGAGGAGAAGAGGTAGGCCGGCAGGGAATCCAGAGATGGAGAGGCAGATATGAGATCTTCGAGCAAGGCTGGAAGATATGGAAGCAGCGCAGAGATGCACAGCCAATGTTGGAGATATGAGCGACTCTGAAGGTGAAGCTGAAGCTGAACAACAAGGAGAAGTTGCAGTCGAGGATGCAGCAAATGAGTGGTTAATCAAATCCATTGCTAGAATGAGTTCAAAGACCAAAATGGACATTCCAGTCTATGCAGGAAGTCTGGATGCAGAAGAGCTACTGGACTGGATTAGAGCTCTTGACACCTACTTCGATTATGAAGATATCGAAGAGGATAAAAAGGTAAGGCATGCTGTCACAAAGCTAAAGGGACATGAAGCATTATGGTGGGATGAGCTTCAGGCAGATAGACGTTCCAAAGGCAAACAAAAGATCAAAAGCTGGGATCGAATGATTGCAAAGATGAAGGCAAAATTCATCCCAAGGGACTATCAAATCACTCTGTTCAGGAGAATGCAGAACCTGAGGCAGAAGTTGATGACAGTAAAAGAGTATACTGAAGAGTTCTATCGACTGAACATCAGAGCAGGTCATCGAGAGAGCGGTGATGAGAAGGTTTCCAGGTGTATGAATGGCCTGAGGTATGAAATTCAGGATGAACTAAGTATGGCAACCATCCGAACAGTTGAGGATGCTTACCAGATGGCTCTGAAAGAAGAAGAAAAGCTAAGCCGAAAGCAAGGTCAGCGAGGGCAAGGAAGGAGTCAGCCCAGAGGCAAGACAGTTGCCCAGGAGAAATATCAAAAGCCTAAGGAGGAATGGAAGAAACCTCAGGGTAAGGTTGAGAGAGGCGGAACCTCACAGAGGCAGTCGTATGTTGAGCAGAGAGGACAGCAAAATGATCAGCGAGGAGAATATGCTGATGCAAACACTCTTCCTCGTACTAGAGGTCGAGGCAAAGGAGGAGGTAGAGTGATTACATGTTTTACGTGTGGGAAGAATGGGCATAAGTCATACGAGTGTCCAGAGAAAAAGAAAGATGCAGGAGAAGCTCACATCACGGAAGCACAAAGGCGAGATATTGAGAACGCAGATGCAGACAGCGGAAGATCGCTTGGGATGCATAAAGTCCCTTTAACACCTGAGAAGGAGGTGGAGGACACAGCTCAAAGAAGCAGACTGTTCAGAACCGCATGCAAGACCAAGGACAAGAAATGCAAGGTCATTGTGGACAGTGGAAGCACGGATAATCTTGTTTCAACCGAGATGGTGGAGAAACTGGAGCTGGAAACGACTGATCACCCGAGTCCATATAAAGTTTCATGGCTACAGAAGGGACATCAGGTGAGTGTTACGAAACAATGTTTAGTTGAATTCAAAATAGGTGGGTATAATGATAAGATTTTGTGTGATGTTATTCCCATGGATGTATGTCATTTATTGCTGGGTAGACCGTGGCAATATGACATAAATGTGGTTCATGATGGAAGAATGAACACGTATACCCTGGAGAAAAATGGGAGAACCCATAGGTTACTTCCGATAAAGGATAAGGAGGTAAATCCGGAAGTAAACAGCACAATACTTCTCATGAGTGGGAAGGAGATTCTCACAGAGATGGAGAAGAGGGAAGATCCACAATTCTTTGTTGTTAGAAAGCCGAGGATTGTTCTGACCAGCACAAGAGTGGACGATTTACCAGATGAGATTCAGGAACTGCTGGGAAAGTTCGCTGAAATCATTGTGGACGAATTACCTCATTCGTTGCCACCGATGAGGAGTGTGAGTCATCATATTGATCTCATACCAGGAGCCAGTTTACCGAACAAGGCTGCGTACCGATTGACACCACAAGAAAATGAGGAGATCAAGAAGCAGGTCCAGGATTTGTTGGACAAAGGATTGGTCAGAGAAAGTTTGAATCCGTGTGTCGTTCCAATGGTACTAAGTCCGAAGAAAGATGGAGGTTGGAGAATGTGTACCGACTCTAGAGAGATAAACAAAATTACCATCAGGTACAGATTTCCACTGCCGAGAATGGATGATCTGATGGATTGCCTGAGTGGGGCAAATTATTTTTCAAAGATTGATCTGAAGAGCGGATATCATCAGATTCGCAAGAGGGAAGTTGATGAGTGGAAAACAACATTCAATACAAATGAGGGTTTGTACGAATGGATGGTCGTGTCGTTTGGCTTGACAAACGCACTGAGCACATTCATGAGGCTGATGAATGAAGTCCTAAGGGAATTCATCGGAAAGTTCGTCGTCGTATATCTGGATGATATACTGATCTGAACACTTGAAGCATTTGGCCATTGTGATGAGGAAGCTACAGCAGGAGAAGTTGTTGATCAATATGAAGAAGTCTTCATTCATGAAGACAGAGCTCATTTATTTGGGTTTTGTTATTTCAGCGAATGAGTTGAAAATGGATCCAAGTAAGGTGGAGGTGATCAAGAATTGGCCATCACCGAGAAATATTTTCGAGGTGAGAAGTTTCCATGGTTTAGCTAGTTTCTACAAGAAATTCATTAGGAATTTCAGTGGAATTAGAGCAGTGATGATGGACACAGTGAAAAAGCGGCATAAGACTTTTCATTGGATTGAAGAGGCTGAGAAGAGCTTCAATCTGTTGAAGCGGAAGATCACAGAGAAACCAGTGTTGGTGTTGCCAGATTTTCAGAAGACATTTCAGGTGAAATGTGATGCAAGTGGCTTTGCCATAGGAGTGGTCTTGAGCCAAGAGGACAGACCAGTTGCATATTTCAGTGAAAAGCTGGATGACGCAAAGCTGAAATACTCCACGTATGATAAGGAATTGTATGCCATCATACAAGCATTAAAGAAGTGGAGGCATTACTTGATCCCAAAAGAATTTGTACTGTACAGCGATAATCATGCATTGCAGTTTGTGAGTCAACAGGAGAAGTTGAACCAGAAACATGCAAAATGGGTAGAGTATATGCAGAATTTCACATTTGTAATTAAACACATTTCAGGGACTGCTAACAAAGTGGTTGATGCTTTGAGCAGGAAATGTTTGTTGTTGCAGGAGTTTCGATTCAAGACATTGGGCTTTGAAAATCTCAGGGACATGTATGCAGGAGATGCAGATTTCGGGGAAGCGTATGAAGCAGTTGAGAATCCAGTTCTCAGAGATCGAAGTTCATGGATAGATTATATGACCCAGGATGGATTGTTGTTTAGAGGCAATCAACTGTGTATTCCGAATTGCTCCATGAGGGAGAACCTGCTAAAGGAGAAGCACAGTGGAGGATTAGTAGGGCATTTTGGCCATGACAAGACCTTTGCGAAGCTGAGCAAGTCATATTTTTGGCCGGGCATGCGAGCAGATGTTAAAATATTTGTTGACAGATGTAGAATTTGTCAGCATTCGAAAGGGAGAAAGCAGAATGCAGGTTTTTATCAGCCATTGCCCATACCCGAGAGACCATGGGAGGCGATAAGCATGGATTTTGTATTGGGTTTGCCGAGGACACAAAGAGGTGTGGAGTCAATCTTTGTGGTGGTGGATAGGTTTTCAAAGATGGCACATTTTATTCCATGCCAGAAGACCAGCGATGCGACACACATCACAAACTTGTTTTTCAACGAGATCATTCGACTCCATGGATTACCAAGAAGCATTGTATCAGACAGGGATACCAAATTCATAGGACATTTTTGGAGGACACTTTGGAAGAAGCTGGGGACTAACTTAATGTTTAGTTCAGCCTATCATCCTCAGACGGATGGGCAAACAGAGGTGGTGAATAGAAGCTTGGGAGATTTATTAAGGAGCCTGGTGACAGAACACCATAGCAGCTGGGACAATGTGTTGACGTAGGCAGAGTTTGCGTACAATGATTCGGTGAATCGAAGTACAAGCAAGAGTCCATTTCAGGTTGTATATGGGATGCAGCCGAGAGGAGTTTCTGAATTGCGAGATTCATAACAAACTGCGACTAGCAGTGCTAGTGCAGAGGAATTCACTGAGGCGATGCAGGAACTTCATAGCAGGGTGAAGCAGCGATTGATACACTCAAATCAGGGATATAAGTGCAGAGAAGATCAGCATCGGAGGCAACTTCAGTTTGAAGTTGGAGATCTAGTTCTGGCACATCTGAGGAAGGAAAGATTCCCAAGGGGGACATACAACAAACTGAAGATGAAGAAAATTGGGCCATGCAGAGTCCTGAAGAAACTGGGTGAAAATGCTTACAAGATTGAATTGTCGGATGACATCGGAATATCTCTGACATTCAATGTCGCGGACTTATATCCATATAAGGCTGAGGAAGCAGGAGATGAGAGTGATGAACAACCAGAAATCCAGTGGCAGAAGCAGATGCCGATTGCAGAAAAGCCACAGATGGAGCGTATATTGGACAAGAGGGTGAGCAAAAAGACCAGGCGAAAGGAATACTATGAGTATCTGGTCAAGTGGAAAAATCATCCAGTGGAAGATGCCAGCTGGGAGACAGAAGCAGTGATTCAAAGGCATGGACAGACCGTGCAGGAGCTCATGGACAGGAACCCATGAAAGTTTTCAAGCCGAGGAGTATGATGCAGGAGCATCGCGACTACCAAAGCAAGCATGGAGCCAGTGCATGTGTTTTAAACACATGACATATAAGCTTGATAACTTTTTGAATTTTCATTAAAGATGAAGCGTCATATCCTTCAATAAAACATTTATGAAGGAGCGCTTGTTGTATTGTATCAGACCTCGAGCCTTACGCTCTTGTCTGAAGTAGATAGGAGGCATTTACTTTAGTTAATGCAGGTAGATAGGATTTTAATTCCAGAATAGACAGTTTAGAGATTCGAGAGGGAAAACGGATATAGACACCCTCCTTTATATCATTGTATTATTATTATTCAAAAGCATTCAGAAGAGAGGAGCAAGCAGAGAAATTTGTAAAGAACATCCATGTACAGATATTGAATTAATAGAAGAAGACTTTGATTCAATTTCATGGTTTGAGTTATTTCTCTGTGTGATTGATATTATGCTCATGGATGTTTGCTTTCTGTCATACATTTGCTTTAATATGTTGTGTATGTGGTTTCATAGTTGAACTGAAATCTGTGAGCGTAAGAAATTAGTTTCAATTGTTTCTCTATTCTGAGCCAAGAGATTCCTGCAAGGAGTGTAGTGGAATTTGTCCGCAAGGAGTGCGTGACTGCAGGGTTCAGATAGAGGTAACTTTTGTTCTAAGTTCTCCGCAGTGTAAATTTGACAACGGAGCCGTGCAAGGGGTGCGCAGGCTGGATAAAGACTCAGAGTTGCGATTCTGAGCAAGGACCTTGAAGACTGAGTGCAAGCAGAGGCACAGGATCCAGAAGGATAGTTTCTTCGAAGTGTGGTTGGAAAAGAGTCCAAGAAGGTTCGTGTCGAGGAAGGTTTCGAGCAGGAGCTGCAAGTGTAGGCTCGAAGAACAAGTCTCGGCAGAAGCACTTAGTCGTTTTAAGAAAACATCAAGGAGGAGGAGTCGACGGTCAGGATTCACAGGGCAGATTAGCGAAATCCCGCCAGCCATCAGATCTCGGAAGAATTGCACACTGGTTAAACCTTAACGTGCAGGGGAGGAGCTCGAGAGTCATAGGGACTCGACTTATCGGAGAATCGGAGTCTCCGGAGTCATAGAACCCTCATAGGAAGAAATCGCGATCCGCGATTTCCCGAAAGAAGCATAGTCGTAGAATTCGGATTTGGCACATGTCAGCGATCTAGAGAGTCAGGGGTTCGGCATTCGGGATATTCCCATGCCAAGGAAATGTTGGAGTTGAAATCGTGATCACGCAATACCTGATAGCGTGACGTGGAGAGGGTGACGTGGATGAGAGCACCCGCACGTGCATCGGGGTTCGGCGTTTCGGAGTTCTCGGTGACGAGAGACTCACAACCATGGGAATCGCGATATCCCGATACGCGATTTCCCGACGGAGGTAAGGGCGAAGAGGAGGACAAGTGTCAGCAGGTAAACTCTCGCAGGGAGTAAGCGCAAGTGGCATCGGCATATCGTGAACTCGGAGGCTCGTGTGTTGGAAGCGCAAAGATTCACGTGAAAGTTTGCGAAGTCGCGAGAGGCGATATCTCCGTAACCGTTGGTTAGTGTGTGGCCCCAGAGCGAAGTAAAAAGGGGGACAGGTGGCATCGCAGATCGGGAATCGGGGATCTGCGAGGAGAGGGATTCGTGGCCTCGTATATACCGATTTCCCGATGGATAAATTCCCGATAATAAGCCAAAAAGTCGTGAACGAGGGATCATCGGGATTCGGGGATTGGTCAGAACCGATTATGGGAGTCCAGGACTCGCGATATCGTGAGATCCGATTTCCCGATTTGAAGAAGGGAGATCACCAAGAGAATTATGTGGGTATAGAAACTTCCGACGAGGGAGTTGAAGGGTATTTTAGCTCTTCGGGCCAGTCATAAGGAAGGTCCTGGTGGAAGCGGGACGCGCGGGTGGCGCGTGCGACGTCAACACTCTACCTTAAGGATGACACAAAAGACGATATAATCAATGGTTTCCTTAGTAACCCTGACACTTCCTTAGATGTTAAAACCCAAATTTTAAATGCCATAATGGATACTAACCAAGAAGATATCAATGAGGACCAACCTTCAAAATTATTAACCACTCGCACCCCTAATCAGAAATAAAATAAACCAACATTCCTATAGAATCAGTCCTAGAAAAAATTTAAACATTAACTTGAACCTCTTCGAATCTCAAAAGCAATAATTGATTAAAATCCTCCAGGAACAAAGCGAAGCATTTGCATGGGATTATACAAATATTAAAGGAATACACCCAGATATGTGTATTCATCACATTTACATAAAAGATGACTCAAAACCTGTCAGACAACCACAATGTAGAATGAACCCAACTGAAACTCTAAAAGATATAGTCAAAGAAGAACTACAAAATCTCTTAGACGAGAAATTCATCTACCCCATCTTCGACAGTCGGTGGGTCTCTCCCCTAGTCAAAGTGTCGAAGAAAGGTGCAAAATGGAGGATATGTATCGATTATAGAGAGCTAATAAAGGTATACAAAAAGACTATTTTCCTTTTCCATTCATTGATCAAGTACTTGACACCCTAGCTAGAAAAAACTACTTTTCATTTTTAGACGACTTTAGTGGATAGAACCAAATCCAAATAGCCCCGGAGGGTCACGACAAGAAAACCTTCACTTTCCCACAAGAGACATTTGCATATCGCATATTACCCTTCAGACTATGTAATGCCTCTGCAACCTTCCAATGATTTGTCCTTGTAATCTTTTCATATCTAACTCAAGACTCTGTTCAAATCTATATGGATGATTTTACATCACATGGCGACACATTTGAAGAATCCCTTGCTAATCTAAAAAAAAGTACTAAAATAATGCAAAGAAGCTAGCCTTTCCCTTAACAATGAAAAATGAAAAATGATGCTTACCGAGGGTATTGTTCTTTGTCACCACATTGCTCCCACGGGTATCAAGGTGGATTCAACAAAAGTCTAGGTAATCAAGAATGTCCATGTTTCAAAATCACTAAAAGAGGTACACAAGTTTTTAGGGAAAGTTGGTTATTATAAACACTTTATTGATCAATTTGGGAGGCTTGCATCTCCTTTGTATTATTTACTTTCTAAAGATACTGACTTCCTTTATAATAACAATTGTCAGATCACATTTGAGACTCTCAAAGATCGTGTGATTGATGCCCTTGTTTTGAGAGGTGACCAGATTAGTCCTTGCCCTTCCATATCTCCACAAAAACTTTATACATGGCCATTGGAGCAGTGCTAGGACAACAATATGATCGTAAGGGTTATTCCCTCTACTACATTAGCAATAATTTGGCTCCAATAGAACTCAACTACACAGTCAATAAAAATGAATTTATCCCAGTATTCTATTCGATTAACAAATTTAGACACTATATTACTGAGTACCCTACTTTTATTCATACAAATCACTCTGCCATTCATTATTTGATTAATAATCCTATCACTAATGGTAGAATAACTAGGTGGTTACTTATGTTACAAGAGTTCGATATCACAATCATTGACAAACCAGGTAAAGACAATGTTGTTGTTGACTTTTTGTCTAGATTAATTAATGAAGAAGAAGTTATGTCTGGAGAAAATAACTTTCTCAGTGAACATTTATTTTCATTATCTAATCACTCACCACGGTATGTAGATATTGATAATTAGTTAGTTGCAGGAAATCTCCCACAACACTTGTCCCGAAAAGAATGACAACACATTGTCTCACAAAGTGTTTGATACTCTTCGATTTAGGGTTTCCTCTTCTACACCTAGAATGACCTTATCATTAGGCATTGTGTCAGCGAAGACGAAACATATGGCATCCTTAAATCTTGTCACAACGAGCCATGCAAAGGACACTTCATAGATAAAAGAACTGCCCACAAGGTACTAGGCATGGGCTACTTCCGACGTACATTATTCTGTGATACCAAGAAGTATGTGTGAAGCTTCGAGAATTGTCAAAAGATAGGTCGATCGATCAAATCAAACGAAATGCCATTGTAGACCCAACTTGTCATCAATCCGTTGGAGAAATGGGCCCTAGATTTTTTGGGCCAATCAACCCCCCATCTCTACAAAAAGTTTACATTTTGGTACATATTGATTATGTGACTAAATGGGTTCGAGGCCAAGGCACTTCCATGAGCAACAGAGAAAGAGGTAGTAAATTTCCTCTACGAAGAAATATTTGTTCGATACACAATACCAAGAGAAATCGTTATTGATGGAGAACCACAGTTCACTTCTCATTTCATTCAGAATCTTACCAAAGACTACCAGATTCAGCATCGGACTACCTCTCCTTACCATCCGCAAGCCAATGGGCAAGTGGAAAACACTAACAAAGTGCTAGAATCTATTTTAACAAAGACTATAAAGTTCCACAACCAAGACTAGGTTGCTAGACTCCCAAAAGCTATTTGGTCCTATAGAACAACATGGCGGAACACTGCGGGATTCACCCGTTACGAGCTTGTTTATCTTAAGTCTCATGTTTTTCCAATTGAATTTGAACTAAAAACACTAAGGACTACTTTAGATGTGGGCTTACATCTTATAGAAGCACAACAACGTTGTCTGGATTAACTTAATGAATTAGATGAGCTTCGACAAACTGCACTACATTAGACCTCCGTCATCCAAAAACAACGCAAGAAATGGCATGATAAGTTTATCAAACACAAAACATTCAAAGTTGGTGACTGGGAATTCCTTTACAATTGTCGCTTCAAATATTTCAAAGGAAAATTCTACACATGTTTTTGAGGCCTCTATGAAGTACATATTGTGTTTTACAATGGTACTGTTAAACTCAGGACCATTGATCAAGACCGTACTCCACTACTTTCTAATGGCCATTGATTGCAGGTATACCAATGTCCATTCTCCAAAGAGGCATTTGTTAAGACTATAAAGGCTCAATCAGATATGGAAGTTGCTAATCTACCAGCTTCATCTCCCATAACCTAAAAAAAAACAATAAAAATCCAAAAAACAAAAAAAAAAATTAAAAAAAAAGAAGGAAGAAGGAAGAAAAAAAAACTAACTGTTAAAACCTATTTTGAGGTGCAGTTAGAAAGGTATCTTTTGAAAACCAGTATTCTATCAGAAATTACCCAAAAAATAATGATAATAATTAAAAAGTAAAAAGTAAATAAAAAATAAAATAAAAAAACAAAAAATAACCTAACTGCGAAAACTTCATTTTGAGGTACAGTTAGACAGGCATATGTCCTACAATTATATTCTACATAAATAGGACACTCTAAGAGCTGCCTCTCACATTTTTTTCATGCAACATCACCAAGTATGTAGGCAAAGAAACATGTTTTGAATCTTCATCTCTTAGAGACCTTGTTGCCACAATGGCCCAAATAAACCCTCCAACATTTTCAGCATTCTAGAGCATTTTTAGCATTCTCCAACATTTTTCAGCATTTCCAGCATTCTCCAACATCTTCAACATTCTCCAGTATTTTCATCATTTTGGAGCATTTTTAGCATTCTTCAACATTTTCTAGTATTTCCACCAACATCTTTAGCATTCTCCATCATTTTTCAGCATTTTTTTAGCATTTTTCAGCATCTTCAACATTCTACACTATCTTCAACATTTTTCATCATTCTCAACATTTTCAGCAACATCAACGTTTTCGACATTCTCAACATTTTCAACAACATCAACATTTTCAACACTCAACCTTCAGCAAAACATAACTTCAACATTATCGGGATTCTCAACACTTTGTAAGCACAACTTCAACATTCTCGGAAATAATACATTCAATACCATTCTTCAACAATCATCATTCCCAAAGATATTCCTTCTCTTCATCAAAGATTTTCAGCATGCCAAGAATAGTTCGACACTTTTCATTTCAACAACATCAAAAGATTGCCACCAATTAGGAACACCTCTGCAAATTAGCATCAAATCCACATTGCATCACTCATACAAGTAACGGCTAGGTACGTCACAGTTTTAAAAATCGCAACCGGTACCGGAACCAGAACTGGTCGAGGGTCCAACCTGAACTGGAACCGGTAATGAACCGGTTTTTAAAAAAATACATCAAATATTTAAATTTTAACGAAAAAAATATATTTTTAAGATTTTAAATCATGTTTCCAAAGCATTAGAAGCAATTAGAGACAACATATCCAAACTATGCTCATGAATATATCAAAATGGCATCAAGTGCAATACATATCCAGAGATCGGAACATAAATACATAATCAAGGAGACTCTAAATGGCCTCAGTCCTCTATAGACCACAACAACAAAACACATACTAGCAAGAGTCAAGACTACAAGTCACTATCTCATTGATCAACATGATCGACGATCAATCATCACTACTACTAGAAGTAGAAATGGCATGGGCATCCTCGCCCTCGACATCATCATCTGACTCGGACTCAGACTCGAACTCAGCCTCAGACTCATCAACATCAGGGACATTTGTGACTACACACTCTGAAGTTGCACTAGCTATAGTAGTACGAGTACGATCGCAGTGAGGCACACGAGGTATACGACAACGACTACACCTGCCTGTAGTTCCACTAGGGTTTGCCATGTCTGACACTGGAATCGGACTGCGAGACCCTAATAGTGGATCTGCATCCATTTGAACCTGCCATGCTAACTCCATCTCCAAATCATGGTCAACATCAAACTCTGGTGGGTGATTCTCCACTACCCAATCTGAAGTTGGATCAACATCATCCAACACAATAGGATTTGGATCGGGTCTTTTGTTCAACAATTGGCTGTGCCTTAGTCAGAGGTTGTACTGCACGAAGACTAGATCATTTAACCGTTTCTGTTCTAAGTGGTTTCTCTTCTTCGTGTGAATCCTCTCAAAGAAAGACCAATTGCTCTCACACCCAGAAGCACTGCAAGTTTGACTCAACACTCTAATTGCAAACTTTTGCAATTGAGGAAAATGACCGCCAAATGACTCCCACCGGTTTGCTGCAAAAAACATAGTTAGTGGAGTTAGTTCCTTGAAGTAATAAAATATAAAGTATATAAAATTTAAACACTTGAACTTTAGACTTTGGAATTGTTACCTGGCTCATCCACATCCCTTGCAATCTTTGTTAGGTTCTTGTCGAAGGTAGTTGTGGCTCTAGTGAAACAAGTGATTTGTCGGTGTATCTCCAACTAATCACTCTCAGAAGGGACCATGCGCTCAAGGAAATCAATCAAGCCATCTCTAACCTCCCCAGTCACATCTTCTCCAAGCTGCACTATGTAATGATACCTTGGGTTCAAGAAATACCCAGTTGCATGTATAAGGCGATGGAGTTGATTGTTCCATCTACGATCAATGATGTCCCAAATAGGCCCATACTTGGTCACTCTATCCTTATATGCTGCCCTTATTTGCTCCTTTGCCTAATCCATAGCCTCGTAAATGTAACCCATGGTCAATTTTTCCCCATCCACTCACCGCAACACCTTAACTAGTGGCTCGACAATTTTCACAATTTCTGTTGTTTTTTTCCAAAATCTAGGATCATTAACTTTCTTTTTGGTGTCTTTGCCATCTGGTTTGCGGGCCCACTGAGATTCATTCCATTCATCAGATGCAAACATCTTTTGCAAGTTACTTGATTGGGAAGCCATAGATTGCAATGTCAATAAGTGAGTTGCAAATCTAGTGATAGCAGGCCTAAGAAGTTCTCTTTTCTCTGTGTTTTTCCTCATCATGCTCAAAACCCATGAGTGGTTGTAGATGTACTTTGTGATGCTTTTGGCATGCTTTATAGTGTTTTTGATCCATTCTTGTTTGCCAATGTCCTCAAGCATGAGGTCTATGCAATGTGCAACACATGGGGTCCAAAATATGGTTTTGTGTTTCTCCTCTAACATCTTCCCATCTTCCTAGCAAGAACATAGTTAGAGGCATTATCTATGATGACCTGAACAACATTCCCCACCCCCACCTCCATAACAACCTCATCTAATAGCTCAAACAACAAGTTTGCATCTGACCCTATCAGATGCATTAACTGATCTAAAAAATATGGTCCCTTGTGGGCAAGAGACAAGGAAATTTATGAAAGTATGGTTCCTTCCATCACTCCATCCATCTGACATGATGGTACACCCTGTTTTGGCCCATGATACTTTGAAATCTATCAAGTATTCTTCAATGGATGTGACCTCTTTGTGCAAAAGAGATCCCCTCAAATTATGCATACTAGGGCCTTTGAATCCCCTCCCACAAGCAATAATGGCATCCCACATAGCTTGGTAATATGGTGAGCGAGCAACATTGAAGGTGATATCATCATGATACCACCATCTAGCTATGTACTCATAAGCAATCTCTCTATATTGTTTCTTCCAATGGTCATCTAAGGTGGGCTGATATTGAGTGGGTTGAACTTGAGAAACATTGGCATTTTCAGAGCCAGAAGTGGGGGGAGGTGTGAAATAGCTTTGGATGGTATTCATCTTTTTACTTTTAGGCGGACTCATGGTATTTTCACTATTAAGGGGAGGAGGAACATAATGAAAGGGGTCTCTATTTCTAACACAGGTAGAATGAAGAGATGGAGAGTCCTCATAATCAAAAGTGGGGTTGGCTGCCCTCATTTGTACTACAACCCTCTTCCTCCCTATTTCAACCTGTATAGCTTTTTCCCTAGCCTTATCTTGTCGGTAGTCATTAAGTACTTTTTGCATCTCTTGTCTAATAGGCCCAATAACATCCAATGGTGTTTCACATGATTTAACTTGGCCTCTAACACCAGCCAAGTGTTCTTTCAACCTATGAATGCCACCCCCAGCCCCCCACCCCTTGATGCATTTTCGACAATACTTGCAATACATTAGACCTTCAATCACTTCAGCATGAACCCATGCGACATCTTTAGTTTTTGGGGCCACTGTAAATTTGTAAATGCAAACTCAGAGACTAAATCAAAGGTGGAATTTGCACAATGCAAGCAATCTGAAAATGCAAAGAAGGAACCTTGTCTTAGACTCTTACAAGTTTCAAACTTTCAAACATTCAACAATCAAGATTCAAGATGGAAAAAAAATGAGTGGAAAATGTTCAACATACCTCTAGAGTCTAATCCAACTCCTCCAAACTTGAAGATGAACTATAGCCTCCTAGTTGAGATGCCAAATCCATCACAAACTGCCCAAAACACTTGCCCAATAAGCTCCTCAATGCTGCTCTTTAAGAATCAATGCTGCTCCAAAACCCAAAAGCTCCCAAATGCTCCCAAATGATGAATGAGAGAGGTGTGAGGCACTTAGAGGGGGCTGATATGTCTTTATAGGCTGTTGTTAGGGTTTAGAGGGGGTTAGGGATTTCAAAAAGCAAAAAAAAAATACTTTTTTGAGGTTTGCGGGCGTGCTTGCGGAAAATTGGATCGAACCGGCTGGTTCGGTTTTTGTCCCGATTCGAACCGATCCGTGAGCTAACCAATCAAACCGACCAGTTCCGGTTCCGGTTTGACGGTTTTTAAAACAAAGAGGTACGTATTCTTTTATTTCATACATTTCAAATTTTCCAAGATGTTATCATAGATATCAGTGTCATTCTTACCCTTTCCATTTGTCGAGGACAAGCACATGCCTCACTCTGGGGGATTAGAGTTGTTTTTGTTTCTTTCCATGATTGGCACCCTTTTTCAGTGATAAAATAGCACCCAATTTGGAAAACATTTGAAAATCCTTGTCAAGTATGGTGTGGCGCTCATAAGTCCCATAAAAAATCGAATGCATGTATGACCACTTCCTGTAATTTTGAAAACTGGGAAAATAATAGTCGCACGAAGCGACAACAGCCATAACCCCTATCCAAGTAGTGATATTCCACGTGTGAATATCAAGCAATCATGATCCAGACCTCTCGCACACTTCCCTCGATCATAACATCCCCTATGTTACTAAAATCTAAAACCAATTTGATCCTTGCTTACTCCAAACCAAACGATCCCCATCTCTGAATGACTCTGAAAACTTTCCATCATTCCTGTATTCGCAGGAAGCCACGGGAGGACCAAATATACGAAGCGAACCTACAGATATTTCATTCATCCACAGGGACCCTCAGGTTGCAAGAATCTTTTCAGAAGCAGGGTGGATGCAATATTTTCATCGTCTCCATGGGTTCAACAAAGACACAGCATTGGAATTCGCCCAATCACTCAAACTCCCAAATGCTACAGTGTGCGAAGTGACTATTCAGGTGAAAGAGAAAAATATAGCCAAGGTTACAGGCCTGCCCAAAACAGGAGAAAAGTGGTTTGAAAGGAAGAGCACATCTTTGATCGCCCTTCTGTGAGAATTTATAGTTGACGACAAAGAACCATAAGGTGACGAGGAAGGTACTCTGAGGATTTCGCACCCAACACGCTAGCCAAAGTTTTCCTTGTGCATACAACGATACATCATCTCTGATGGGAGATTTAAGCTACTATATGGATATCATTTCAAGTTTTTGGCACACCTAAGGCACCAAAGGTAGTTCAACATCCCATATTTCCTTATGTGCTCCTTGGAATTAATGAGTTCGAAGACCCAACAAGTGAAAAACCCTTAGATGAGATTAACCCATCATGGGTTAATAAAGCTACTAGTGGAAGATGCCCTACAGACAACCCAGTGGGAATGGGCCTATTTCCCTCCATCACAGGATGTTGAAGAAGAAACTCAGAATTGTCGGGATGGGTTAGATAAGAACGCATAGGAAGGATCCTCTGTTTCGCATGAGTCAGGCCCACTGAAATTTCAGAATCCCCAACTGTTTACTAAGGGAAGATTCGACGTTCCGCGAGGTTCCAATGGAAGACCATTGGCTCCTCCTTTCGTAAAAAGTGCATACTTAATGAAGAAGGAGAACCAGAGGAAGAAGAAACCTCCATTCCTGCTACAGAACAAGGAGAGGAAGGAGGGGAGACAAAGGAACGGAACAAGGAAGATGAAACCCTAAGGATGACATCCCAATTGTTACATGGCTCAATAACCATAAGAAATCAGGACACACACAGAAGGTTTTGTCTAAAAAGTGATCCATTCATTGTGTCCAAGAGATTAGGAAAGTTTTCAATAGGGTGAAGAAGCACAACAAAAGTTTAAAGAGGGTGAATCGAGAATTGCGCCAAGAATTGGCTTTAACATAGGAAAAGTTACAGGCATATGAAGACACGAAGGAGTTATGTTCCCTTATTCAATCCATGGACAAAAAGAGTGACTCGCCCCCATCAACTTCTCATGATGGTGACTCGGTCAACGAAGATATATAGGAGGTTATAGCAGTGGGTGATGAAGATGCAGATGAAGGGGGAGAATATCCCCCGAAAAAGAAATTTCAGCAATAAATGTTGAAGATGATCCACCTGTCACAGAAATGGAGTATCTAGCTGAATTAAAGGATATACAGGGAGAGACCTTTTCCATAGATACAACGGGAGGATCATCCAAAATCGAGGAGCTAAGGAAAAGGTTGGTTGATTACAATTGAAAAATTGAATCCCTTGAAAAACAAGTAAATGAGATGGTAATAGATTCGGAGGAGACTAATCCACAACAACATATGGAAAATGAGAAACCGTGAGAGGCTCATTTTGAGGTATGTAACTGGATCACATTATTCAATAGTTACAATAAGACAAGCAATATATGTATCGTATATCCCATATGTTGTGGACTTGTAGACTCCCCTCTCCAGTCTATGTAGTATACCTCAAAGACAAAAGATTATACTTCAGCTTAGGGCTCTGGCAGCAAATAACCCTAGCTATGCAGTCAATGTAGATCAATTCTTGCATTTATATTGTAATAGTGGTGAAAACGATAAAAACCTGCTTTGTGAGATATATCAACACAATATGCTCCTTGATGGATTGCGTGATTGGGACCCCAATCCTCATGGAGGAGACACACAACTCCAAACATTCACTTTCTTCCTAAGAGGAATCAACTAAGTTGGATGGATGCAATGGCCTTGTTTGAATCAACAAAGAAAAGGGAACCCTTGTTGGTAAGAGGGGACCCAACGCCAAGGGAGTTTATTAAGGCTAAGGAGTAGATGCATTGTAATCCCACGTTTGTTTCTTCTTTTAGTAAATCTCAGAGTTTGGGAAGTCTAAAGGCAATATATTGTTTCAAGAGGAGAAAAGAGTTTCATGCCAATGAGTAGAAGTGCAGGGAACCACTCTCACGCTCCCGCTTTGGTACTGCATCGAACAGGGTACAAAGATACATTGACTGCCTCAAAACCGACAACATCAACTGGATTGGATTGAGATTTCATTTCTGTCATGTGGCACCTTATGGAATCATAGGTGGATTTCTGAGTCACCATGCATTCACAGTTGGGATTTTACACTCAGGAAGAAGCATGACACCTTGTCTACGATTGGAGCCATATTTGTTTTGAAACCTCACCCCCTGACTCCTCATCCGTTGATGACCAATAAAAATAACCTTTTGTTGCATGGGGACATGCAACCACTTCAGTTGGGGAGCGATGTTGGGTCATGGGAATGCCACATTTTCCTGAACCTTTTTGTTCAAGTCTGCCTCATTTTTGGTTCTTCGTCAATCTCAAGTCTAACCTTTTTGACATTTGGTCAAGTTATACACTAGGTAAACTTTGAATTTATTCTTTACATCTTGATGGACATTTGAATGTATGAATAAGAGAATTATGTGTTTTTTAACCATTTCCTTGGGTGTTTGCAGAACTTCACTTTAATATGTTGTTGCAGAAGCTGTGAGACTTGTTCAACTACAAAAGTTATAGATCTAGTATATGTTGCAAAAGCTGCGAAACAGGGTATACAGAAATTGCAGAACGATGGTCATGGAAAACAACGATGTCATAACAGTTGGCTCCTAAACCGCCAATGTCTCTTTTTACCTAGGCCGTTGAGGATCCACGATGGCCAATCCTAGTTGACCACCCGAGGATGGAAAAGCACAATTGTGTGTTTTATTTTGTGGAAAATACAAAAGTTGTTCTGTAATATTGTAAACAAAAATGTAAAACGGCCCGAGCCAATGGTTCGAAGCTAGCTTATCTTTTAATTATAGAACACCAACACGATGTATAAATCGGTTCCCTGCTGAAAGCAAAGGAGTTGATTTCTATCTCGTTTCCTGATCTGTCAGGCTGCAACAAGTGTTGTTTTAATGTAAAGAGAAGTCGATGTCCATTGTGATGTTGTGCGTGTGATTTACTCGTTTCATTGCTAAATTTTTTTTCAGCGATACGATGTTCCAGGAGGAGGGCCCACTCCAGAAAACATGTATTGTTCATGTAATTGTAGTTTGGTTAGATTGTTGTTTTGTGTGATAATTTATCATTTCGTGCAATAGTTAAACAAAGTAGTTTTGGTTTGTCGCTATATAATTTGATTTATGCTGTTAGAAGTCACAAATGTTTGATCTTCTTGTTTTCTTTATATTTCAATTCTTTTGTAATATCTACGCGGTTGACTTGTACTCTTCTGGTCCATGTTAACACAATGAAAGACACATATTAGCCCTAGCAGCTCACAACCTAGTTTAGTTAAGTGTTAGCTCCAAGCAGTCAACCTTCTCTTATCTAGTCTCCGCCAACATAGTGCTAGATACGAATTTGACTTGGTGACTTCTTGTTTGTTTTATATTTGTACTGTTGTTGTAGTTTAAGTTGTCAATCTCTTTTGATCCTGGTTCATGCTCAATTAGATGCAGAACGTGGGTTTAATAGGGATGATTAGCTGCCTAGAAATTACATTTCTTGTTCATTACTTTGCATAGATTTCTTTTAATTCACAACATCGATATAAGAGTCTGTGTTTGATAAGAATTTGTAGCATGCACAAATAATGCATAATAGCCTTGAAATAAGAAGACTTATCCTAGTTGACAATTTAAATGATGAGGACAATTGTGTTTATTCTGAGCAATTAATTTGTATCAACATAAGGCATTTTACAAGCCTCTCATTTCTTTTAGTGAGGTGTATACTCCATTTCAATGGGGCCTTGGGCATGTCTAATCCTTCTTAGATAAAATGACAACTGTGTAGGTTAACCCTTATCTAATAAAGTTAATCTCTATATATTTGTATATATGAAGTGTATATGATTTTATGAATGTCTTTATTAACCTTTATCTAATATATTAAATTTCATCTTTCATCATGGGGCCTCCACTTAATGAACTAATGAACCTATGACATAGCACAAACTTTTATGGGATATTAAAAAATACCTCTAATTTTACTAGATATTGATAACTACCTTTCAAAATCATTTTGTTGAACCCCCTTCCCAATACATCTTTCCAATTAAAAAAATCTCTATTTTTACTAGATATCCCCTATTTTTACCACTGGTTTTGTCAAGGATGAAGTAAAGAGAAATACCTATAATATAGATCTTATTTTCACAATATCAAAACCCCATTTATGAATGAACGTGATATGATATTGGTTTTCACAATATCAATATCAATATCAAAAGCCATTGTTCCTTTCATATATTTAAAAATTTAGTTAAAGAAAAGTTAAGTGAAATCACCCATCCACCTCCGAAAAAAACCTTTATTATTCCAGAGCACCTACACCTCGTATTTCATAGAGTTCCATAAAAACTCGTGAAATTGTTTGGTTAACTCAATGTATGTCTGGCTAATTGTTAAGAGTGTCATAATTCTTCCAAACCACCTCAATTGGACAATAAGAATCATATAATTATTTATTAATTTCCTCCTTCGTATCTCCTTAATTATTATGATTTATGATTGCAACCATGGAAAGTACTCCATTAGCCTTCCTTGAAATTTTTTATGATTGTTGATAATATATCTTTTTTTTCCACTAGTTTATTTCCATCTACACGAATTCCCTAATTCAAACCAATCAAGACATGAAATTAGAGATTTTATGACCTCTATATACATTATATTTAGAGATTGTTGAAGTTAAAAGATAATATAGGTAATAGATACTATTCCAAATTACAATTAATAACATCGAAAAATATTAGAGAACTCAAAATTATATGACATTCTCATTAAAAAAAATAGCAAAATTGATCATAAAATGTTAGCTTAAATAAAACTCGAGGACTCATCCTTGTTAAAGAAAAACCATGAAAAAGATCCTGTAAAAATGCCATTTTCTTAACAAGTCAAAATTTAATAGAATACAATAATTTAATACTTTAAACATATGTTAAGGCTCTTTACTACATAGATCTAAGATCAAAAACCAAAACAAGTATTAACTTGACACTTCATCTAAAAAATCAAAAACTCAAATAGAGCAAATCAATAAATTATTATAATAATAATAATCTATCTTTTAAGGTCACGGCCAAGCCACACCAAATTGGTGTATGAGACCCCCTTGTTTGTGGGACAAGGGACCCCCCTTTGCCTAGTGATTTGACTGGTAAAGTCTACGGAGGTATACATACCCTACCCCCCTCTGGATTTGAACTTGTGACTTCTTAAGAGGAAACACATGTTCTTAACCATTAGGCCCACTTAACCATTAAAATTTAAAATTAAAAACCATCAATATCTAGAATATAAGTTCCCAGGTCTTGACTCCTAACAAACCTCCTTATTTTCCTTGAAGATTATTGACTTGAACTTGACGTGCATTAAAATTTAAAATTAAAAACCATCAATATCTAGAACATAAGTTCCCTAGTCCCAACTCCTAACAAACCTCCTTATTTTCCTTGAAGATTATTGACTTGAACTTGATCCCACTGTCAGATAATAATGAAGTACACAAGATGTTTAAATGGTTATGAGAACATTTATGTGCACGGGATCTTTCTAGCTTGATAAGGTGTACTTTCGTATTTATGTTACTCACATAGTTTGTTTTCATGTCACAAAATAAAATAAAAATCATATTGTAATGAAAAATGTTCAATTTTTTTATTTATTTTGCACTTCAATTACATTTTTGTGAGAAAAAAAGATTTTTTATAAATACAAAAGTAGTCTAAAAGATCAATTCCATTGGCCAAAACATGGAATTTGGAAACTCTCCATAAAGTGCAACCCTTGCTATGAGTATGGGCATTTTGCAAAAAAATGCCTAAGGACTCTGGAGAATAGAGTCTCCCTAAGCAGCCTCCAAAATTCTCCAGGGAAATGGAGCAAAACCATTTAGTGCAATAAATAGCCGAGGTAGAAAACAACAAACTCAGGGGCCGCAACAAAAACAAAAATAACTCAGGGAAGATTGTTCAAAGTGAACATTAACAATTTTGAAGCCCTTGAAAATTTATAAGCCTCATGGAAAAGCAAAGTGAAAAGGTGGAAAGGTAGTCAACATAGGAAGATTTCAAGGATGGAATTGAACCCCCCATCAAGACTCAAGGAGACCAAGAGGCTATTCCAAAGGAAGCAAAAACCCTACGAGCCCTATTGGTGGGTGATGATAAGATAAAATCAACCAATTCCAAAGGCTACTTCAAAAATGGGGAAAGAACCCCAACCACCTTCATAAATACACTCCCAAGCAACAAAGACCCTCAAATCGGTATCACCCCTTGCACTTGACATCTTGTATATCATCACACTAAGAAATATAACATCTCATAACTCACCTCCACTTATAAGAGGTGAGAAAAAACAATTGAGAATGTTGAAAAATAAATGCAGAACAAAACACAGAACAAAGTACTCAAAGTTCACTTGCTACTTCTTTTTCAGAATTTATGATGTAACTACACATGGGATTCTACAACTATAATGTTTTGCCAATTAGTTTTGTTGCTATTTCAATATGTAAGGCAATACCCCTACCAAATCTATAACAACAAGCACTAGAAAATAAGGAATAAGGACATCTTGGAAACTAGATTATATGTTTTTGATAATAGGATACAATTGAATTCTAAATATTTGTATTACAACAATGTCTCTACCAAATCTATAACAAGAAGCACTGGAAAATAAGGACTAAGGACATCTTGGAAACTAAATTATATGTTTTTGATAATAGGATACAACTGAATTCTAAAGATTTGTATTACAACACTGTGTAGTTCAACCGTAGCATTTTCTAATATAAAATATATTAGCTATTGTGGAAAAAAGCAATAATACACCACAGAGCACAACTACCTAAACGTCGAAAGAAAAGAATGGTCACACAATCGCACTACGCCTAGACGTGGAGTCCCAAATTTCTACGCTGATTTTGTTGGAGAATAACATTTCCGTTGGATCAAAGTATGCTACCAAAAATCTTTCGGTGGATATTCCTTCAAAGAATGTTATAGTGTCCCCATTTTTGGACATTATTATATTATAGAGTGTTATGTCTACCAGAGTAGCCAGATGGGGGTGACAATGAATTCGGGAGTTATTGAGGGATTTTATTGGGCCCAACTTGCATCGTTCATCAAATTTCATCACTAGGATTCATTCCGCACAACTTGGCTTTGGTATTGTTGCATTCCAACGATTTCCGTAATTTTGAGTTATTATGGGTCATATTTTAATTAATTTCACTAAGAAGGTCATTTTGGGCATAATACTTGGAGAAACCTCTTAGTGTAATCGCTCATCATAATCGAGAGGAAAAACACTACAGGATTAGATGATGAGAAGTGACTTCCAGTGGCCGGAGAAGCCATAGGGACGAATAAATCACTTTTTGGAGGCAGAAAGGCCAATTAATTAATAAAGTGATTTAATTAAAGAATAATAAAAATAAAGTAAAAATCAATTGGAAAGAAAAGGTGAACACGGGGGATAAAATATAGATAGGGGCCTCTATTCTCTCATTATGTTGATTATCATTTTGATATATGGCTTCTACTAGAGAACCCATGATACTTGGGGGTTTTGAGGTTTTGACCGAACAAACCCTAGATATCATCTCGGTGATGAAAGATCCCACCTTTCCTGATCCAAGCTTGGCCAAGGAGGTGAAAGATTCCTCCCTCACCATTCTAGCTCAGGTTCTATTCAGTTCAAAGTTACTTCAGCCATTAGTTTTGGCAAGGGGGTGCACCAATGAGGGTTTTATGCAGGGCAGGGCTCATTACTTGGGGATAAGTGGTTCGATTTGGTTCCCTTGAGAGAGATCTAAGAGATATCTCATCATAGAGTTGTTGGGAACATCAAGGGCGAATTTTCCTTGGCATTTTCCAATGGATCCAATCCATACTCAATTCGATTGAAGAGATGGGTGAATTTCCTGTTGAGGGGTGCACTAGGGGTTAGGGAGACACCATTTTCTTGTTGGAACAAAGTGCTAGTCAAGACAAGGGAGTTGCCAAACGTTTTATGAAGTCATGCCATCATTGGGAGGTCAAATCCATTAAGTAATAGCTGCAAATTTGGCATCGGAATTACAATAGGACGTATGCACAACCAAGGGTGATTTATTTATCATTGGAAGCCACGATTTCAATGAAATCTTCATCAGTTGGACAACCAGTTCGTGAGACTTATTAGTGGTTGATTATTGGTGCCTATATTCATCTATTCGAGTTATATCATCCATTTAAATCAGCTGCAACTCAATGTAAACAATCCTGGATTTTACCTGGGCATTTATCCTCCTATAATACAAATAAGTCAAGGCATTTGAGAGGTATTCATGTTGTTAATTCTTAGCACTCATTCCTTGTGATTTCCCTTTGTATTATATGCTATCATATACTGTTCAAACATTAAATAAATCAGTATTATATTCAAAGTACAAGCTACAACAGTCTGCTTGCAATATGTTTGACAAAATGCTTCAATGGGATACTTTGCCAATAAATATACCAACACTCACTTAAACATAACAACAGACTATTTGGGAGTTATAAGGAGTGAGAAACACATTCAATTGATGCTCCAAACATATCCAAACCATTCATAAACTTCACTTAACTTGGTGCAGCAAATGAAAAGCTATTGGTTGAGAGCACTTGGTCAAACAGTATAAGTGTCTGACGAAATTCCCCTAAGAAATTAAGCTGATTTTTAGCTAAGATTCTATTGGGAATATTACAGCGGTATCAAAGCGAATTTCCTTCGTCGGCCTGTGATAGACATTGATGATCTAGAGGAGAGATGGAGTCTGTGGATTTTGCAGAAGAGATAATATATTGTGATGAGGAATATTACGCCCTTAGTGAGACATTCAGGGCTCAAGTAACATTCCAACAGTTTGTATCCATAAAAAATCTTAGGTGGAGCAAAAATGAGGTTACACATTGGGCCAAAAAGATGGAAAAAATCCATTATTGGAGCAGCATAGAAAAGGAAAACAGAGCCAAAGAAGGCAAGGACGTAGATGCATCACTACCAGCTAGTAGATGGAAGGAAGCACAGATTGAGCCTACACCCATTAGGAGCAGGGAACTTTGCTACAGTTGTAAAGAGCCTTGGGAGCCAAATCACAGATGTAGGGGTAAAGGGAAGGTGCACATTGTTGAGGTGCACTACGACAGTGGGGATGAGGAGATGCATGAGGATGCAACCGTAGATGCCTATTTAGAGCAGTCTGATGAGGCTAGTGACTTCTATGCATCTGATGGACAGTTGGATGGACATGATGATAGCGCATGTCCCTTAGCTTCCCTATCAGACAGTGTTGACGACTCAACACTTTAGCCTAGTGGTGACACTTGTGGGGATTCATACGTGTTATCACCTGGTATGAGGTCATGCATGGGTGATATTGTTCCGTCCATGGAGTTGAGTGTGACATAGTCCTTACCTTCTCAGATATTTATGATAGACATGACACAGGAGGATATTAGTAGCATTTTGGAGGTGGTAGAGGAGCCTTGTGTAGCATTTGAACACAAGGGACATATGGATCTACCGACCGAGGAGGAGAGGCATGGCTTGGAGCTAGTTGACTATATACATACCTATTAGTATGAGGAGAGCAAGTCACCTCTTTTGGGGAGTCTATTGTTAGATCAAGTTGTGGAGACTAATAGTTTGATGAGATACTCACTTCCAGGACTGGTCTACAGTGATGAGGATGCCCACCTTATAGGTCGGGATGACCATAGCACTTGTCTGGACACATTCGTATGGGATCTGGGCACATATGACATTATCAGAGTGAGCGCACATAAGGATACAACTTTCCATACAAGATACAGTTCAATTCAGATGGGGGTAGCAGTTGGTGATGGTGTGCAGTGCCATACAAGAGGACTCAGTAGCATAGTGGACAGTGGGCAGTTCAGTGCCTTATCTTTTGAGGAGTGTGTTGTTGGGGATTCCATGGTTGACACTAACAGTGAGAGGCATGAGGTAGCACCTCAACAGGATTGTGATAAGGATTCACGACACTTGACAGGTCAGTTGAGAGTCAGTGAGGACATGATCATGGAAACCATTAGATGCATTGATGACGATATTTTTGGAAGGCTTTGATGGCACATGATAGTTCAGATGGGGGACTTGCCATTGATGACTTCCATACACTCAGGGAGAGAGTGACTGTGATGAGGGCCGACTACCAACATTTATTGATGGATAGGGATTACCTATTGGAGGTTAGCAAGATGTATCATAGGGCACTGAGGGAGAAGGATATTGAGGTGGACCGACTCACTCATGAGTTGGCGAGCACAAGGGGATTCTTGGAAGGCGCACAAACAACCCTTCAAGAATCAGAGTCCATATTAGAGAAGCTCCTTGAGGAGACTAGTCGGGGATCCACTACATCTATCTCAGCAGAGCCAGATGTTTACTTCAAGTACTTTTCCAGAGGATGTTGGTGGGATGGTAGAGGAGCACCAGATGATGGAGGTGCGTGAGGAGTACCCATGATCACTTATGAGTCTGGAGAGATATGATTTAGAGATACAAGAGGATGTCCATGTGTCATAGGGACCACCCTTCACGAGGGATTTTGAGATAGTTGGGCATACACATACACATGGGGATTCCAGAACCAGGGGTAGTTATGAGGACACTTCCATTTGTATTTCAGGATTGGATGACATCCATGTAGAGGTTGATCTAGCAGTACACCTTGGATACATGATGATGCAGGAGGATACAAAGCCTTGCATGAGTATACAATGGCATATGATGATGAGAGTTAGTTCACAGGGGTCTGCAAAGGTGTACAATGGGATTCAGGGGGACACATTGGATTGCAGGGAGGAGACATACTTAGTGGAGCATGGAGATTTCTCTCCCTTGCAATAGTACATAGTTCTGGGAGATCACCTTCACAGTAGTAGGAACTATATGAGTGATGATGGAGGGAGAGTGTTTGATCAACAGGTTGTGGAGTTACACACTGTTGTACCCAATGGTTGGAGTTTAGTTATGAGTACATGATATTATTCACCATGGGTACTAGTGATTGAGTTGTTGGTCAAGTCCTTGGGATTCACTGAAGCATACGATACTTCCCAGGCCTACAGACGATTGCAGTTATTTATGTTAGCCTTTCCCGATATTTTCATCATTGACAACAACATAGGGGGAGATAGACGGTGCTAGGGGACATGGAGAGTTGATAAGCAGAGAGATCTCCTGACATGAGTGACTTTATTACATACAACAGGATAGGGTAGGATCATCCGAGATAGACAGTTGAGGCCTTGGGTGTGATGGAGAGTATCTTAGGCCATGGGATAGAGGATATCTCAGAGGTTGATACAGATTCAGATTCTCATTGGGATGAGAATGGAGGTATTTCGATAGTTATCAGTATGGCACATTAGCAATTAGTGGGGATTAGAAGTGATGAAATTCCAAATTTTCCATGGGATCCAGGAGTCCATTTGGTCAGTAGTCTGCTTCATCTTATGATGGTCCGGGTTGTGTCAGAGAGAAGAATACTTCACTCTTGGATTATTTTGAGAGGACTTGCTGGAATTTGTTCTATGTGGTGAGACAGGTTCTCCCTGTTGATACTCGTGATCGAGTATGGCGATGGATGGGCATATTTGTTGATGATTGCAGCGTCGTTAGACATCCTCCATGATAAGTTCTCCTTTGTGACTGAGTTGAGTCGACATGAGAGGGAGCCCAATGTTGAGCATACCCAAGTGATGGTGCATCGTTCTCCTCTGTGTGAGAGTTGAGTCATCCCCTAGTGGTTGGGGCATTGTTCTCCTCTGTGTGAGAGTTGAGTCATCCCCCAGTGGTTGGGTGTGCCCATGTAATAGGTGTATCGTTCTCCTCTATGTGAGAGTTGATACGATGTGGTACTCCAGATGATTTTGTTGAGTATGACGTCCCTGTGACTGAGCACAGGTGGACGTGTCCCTTGTGGTTGAGCACTAGTGGACGTGTGGATCCCTTGTTATATTTTCTAAGTGTAAGATTTACTTGGAACCCTAATTGTGATGTAAACGATACAAGTCCTCCCCACCATATGTGAAATATAATTAAGGATTATTGTAATAATAATTATATTTCTGAGTTATTGAGGTCAACCTTATTGTGCCAAAAGAAACACCTTTTGTTGTGTTCAGTCTTGTATAAATAAAGGTGATTTCCCCATTGAGGAAACACACTTGTCACTTGTCATTTCATAATTTTAGCAAGTACATTTTAGGGATGAAGTGCGCACCTCTCTTGGACGCAAGTTTCAAGGTTGCATAGCATCCTCTTGTGTGCATCAGGGTTTTATGGTTGGGGGATCTTCTCTTGAGAATATAGCAAAGGATTGTTGGGTTTTCTTCCATTGAGTAGAAGGGTTTCCTAGGATATTTCTTGTGTTCTTGTGCATGGTACTTCTTCTTGTGACCTTGGTTATTGCAGCACTTGTGTATGGTGTAGTTGCATTTGTTTATGGTTCAAGTAAAAGCTAAAATGAAATAAACCTCATGCTTGAGCCTAGCATAGTGAAAATTCAACATGGTATCAGAGCATAGGTCTTGAAGAATCCATTGCACAAGCTTCAAGCAAGCCATCCTCTCTCTTTTGTAGAACCGTACGACCCTCCTAGGGTTTCCAGAAAAAAGGTACGACCCTCTCTTATTTGGTGGTTTAAACACTTTCTACTTGAGCGTTGGGGCTAAAAATTGCATAGGAGTGTACAGCCTCCTTCAACACACCTCCAACAACCTTCAAATTGCAATTTCGAGAATTTTGGATTTTTGGCCGTAGGGTTTCGCAATTTTCTGTAGAAATTTCAATTTTAGGGTTTCTACAGCTCATTGAAGAAGCTTTCAAGCTTACCAGTGTTCTTCTGACCTTCAAGGCTTATTGTTGGAATTCATAAGCCCAACGAAACCTAAGATTGCTAGCCTAGCCTAGCCGTTAGGTTTCCTAGCCTAATTACTAAGGGTTTGTGGAAGAATATGCAAACCATGAGGAACATAACCTTGGTAGAAGATAGGCTGAATGGATCAAGCAACTCCAGTTCCTGGAAGTCAAGACTTTAGATCACCCTTGAAGAGGATGACCTATTGAATGTGATGTAAAAGACCTTACCAGAGTCAGCTACTAATGAAGAAATACAACTTGCTAATGTTGTTCCAGAACCACATCAGAGAGATGAAGACATCAAAGATGAAACCTTCTTATTCATATCAACACTCTTAGGTACGGTCCCTACTGATGATGATATTTGGTTAATTGACAGTGGTGCCTCTAGGCACATGACCAGATATAGAGATCATCTAACAGATCTTGTTGAGAAAGAGACCAGTCTACATGTTGTACTTGGAGACAATGCTAGATATAATGTGAAAGGGGTTGGAACTTCTACATTCCAACTAGATTCTGACATACCTCTTCAATTGAGTGAGGTACTATATGTACCTGGGATGAAAAGGAACCTTGTCTCCATTTTTTCCTTAGAGGATAAAGGCTACAAGGTTACCTTTTCTGAAGGAAACGTTCTTGCATGGCACAAGGACTCACATATGAATTATGCCCGATTAATTGGTGTTCGAGAAAACAACTTATACAGGTTGACTGTCCAACCAGTCTAGACCCTGTTACATGATACTATCAGCTTGAGTGAGCTATGGCATATGATACTTGCTCACATTCATTATAGAGCCCTTCCAACTCTAGGGAAGGTGGTAACAAGCCTTCCAGAGATACAGGTTCAACATAAAGGTGTTTGTAGAGGTTGTGCTCTTAGAAAGAATGTCAAGGGCTCCTTCTTGAGCAACGACAACAGATCCAAGGGAATCTTGTACTTGATAAATTCAGATGTGTGTGGACCAATGACTCTTGCCTCCTTGAATGGATATTTGTACTATGTGCTCTTCATAGATGATCACTCCCGAAAAACATGGATTTATTTCTTGAAGACCAAGGATGGAGTCCTTGCAAGATTTCAAGAATTCAAAGCTCGGGTTGAGAACCTGACCAGAAGGAAGATCAAGGTACTAAGATCAGATAATGGAGGAGAATACACCTCCAAGAATTCCAGTGATTTTTGTATTGAGGCAGGGATCAAGAGGGAGTACACAGTTCCTTATAACCCTCAACAAAATGGGGTTGTAGAGAGGAAGAATAGAACCATCATTGAGGCAACCAAAGCAATGATACATGATTAGAGTCTACCTATGATTTTGTGGGCATAAGCATTCATGGCAACAATATACGTTTAGAACAGAAGTCCTCACTAGATTTTGACGAATATGATTCCCAAAGAAACCTTCACCATAATGAAGCCCGAGGTTGGACACTTTAGGATATTTGGGTGTCCAGTATACTTTCATGTACCCAGAGAGAAGAGGTCCAAACTAGACCCTTCAGGCAAAAAAGGTACATGTGTGGGATACAGTGAATCTTCGAAGGCATACCGGATCTACATCCATGGTCAGAGATAGATTGAGGTGAGCAGAGATGTCATCTTTGAGGAGGAGATATCCTTTCGAATATCCAAAGAATCTCAGATGGAGATTGACAGCGAGATAGTACCCTGTCCCCCTTTAGCAGTTCAAAGGGAGACAACCATTGTTCCAGTCGATCCAGTTGATCCAGTTGATCAAGTTGCTCCAGTTGATGTCCCCGGAGACATTGTAGTAGGCCATAAAAGGCCTGCCTGGGCTCGACAAACTCTGCAGGAGGCAGAGGGACATGCAACTCCTCGAGGCACATTCTGAGAGAGCAAGAAACCAAAGATATTTTCGAGCTATTTTTCAGCCATGAGCCACTTCATTGATACTAAACTTTCTTGTCATGGAGAAGCAACAGGTATGGCAAGATACCATGGCAGAAGAGTATCAGTCCATCATGAAGAATGATGTGTGGGATATTGTTCTGAGACCAGAAGGGAAGTCTGTAGTGACTTCCAAGTGGATCTATAAGATCAAGCATGCAACTGATGGAAGTGTCGAGAAATACAAAGCGATATTTGTAGCCAGAGGATTCTCATAGGTGGAGGGAATTGATTATGAGGAGACATTTGTTCATGTAGTCCGATACACTTCCATCCGTACTATCATTTCACTAGCTGCATCCATGGATTGGAAACTACATTGGATGGATGTAAAGACAACATTTCTCAATGGTAAGATTGAGGAAGAAGTTTACATTAAGCAACAAGAGGGATGTGTGATACATGACGAGAAATCTCATGTATGCAGGTTGAAGAAAGCCCTGTATGGACTAAAGCAGGCACCTCGTGCTTGGTACGAGAAGATGGATGGATTTCTGTTGAGTTTGGGCTTCAACAAGAGTGTTGCTAATCCAAACCTATATTATCACATTGTTGGTGACGAGTGTCTGATCTTGGTCCTGTATGTAGATGACTTGCTCCTCATTAGTTCAAAAAGACTTATTGTTGAATGCAAGCGAGCATTGACTTCTGAATTTGAGATGAAGGATCTGGGTATGATGCACTACTTATTGGGACTAGAAGTATGGCAGAGGATTGATGAAATTTTCCCGAGTCAAGGAAAATATACAGTGGAGATATTGAAGAAGTTCGGTATGACAGACTGCAAATCCATGCCTACACTGATGGTGATGGATTTGAAGAAAATGAATGAGGCTTTACCGATTCAGGTGAGATTGATCCACATTTATATCGATAGCTGATTGGATCATTGATGTATCTAGTTAACACCAGACCTGATATATGCTATGCAAGGAATGTACTTAGTCAGTTCATGAGTCAGCCGAGACAGACTCACTGGATAGCAGTGAAGCATGTATTGAGATATCTTCGAGGCACAGTTGGATATGGCCTGAGATATGCCTCCAATGTAGACATGAGATTGCAGGGATATGCCGATGCAGATTGGGCAGGGAGCACAGTGGATCGGAAGAGCACATCCGGTCATTGTTTTACCTTAGGGTCTACCATGGTTTCCTATTGCAGTAGGAAATAAAGCTCTGTGGATTTGAGTACCACAGAAGCAAAGTATATAGCGTTGAGTGTGGCAGTCTGCGAAGCAGTGTGGCTTCACAAACTCCTGACAGATTTATTTGATCATGAGATGGATTTTACCATTATTCATTGTGATAACCGGAGCTGTGTGAAGCTCTCTGAGAATCCTATGTTTCATGATAAATCGAAACACATTGAGATAAAATATCATTATATCAGAGATGTGGTGTGGAGGAAAGAAGTACACGTGCAATACCTTCCTACACATGAGTAGATTGTAGATATCTTCACCAAACTGCTTGCTAGGACGAAGTTTGAGTACTTCCGTGAGAGACTTGGCCTAGTGGAGAATGCCTCCCTCACTGAGAGGGAGTGTCGATGATTGCAACGTCGTGAGACATCCTCCAGGATACGTTCTCCTCTGTGACTAAGTTGAGTCGACCTGAGAGGGAGCCCAATGTTGGGCATACCCACGTGATGGGGCATCGTTCTCCTTTATGTGAGAGTTGAGTCATCCCCCAGTGGTTGGGGCATCGTTCTCCTCTGTGTGAGAGTTTAGTCGTCCCCCAGTGGTTGGGTGTGCCCATGTAATGGGTGTATCATTCTCCTCTATGTGAGAGTTGAGACGATGTGGTACTCCAGATGATTTTGTTGAGTATGACGTCCCTGTGGTTGAGCACAGGTGGACGTGTCCCTAGTGGCTGAGCACTAGTGGACGTGTGGATCCCTTGCTATATTGTCTAAGTGTATGACTTACTTGTAACCCTAATTATGATGTAAAGGGTATAGGTCGGCCCCGCCATATGTGAAAGATAATTAAGGATTATTGTAATAATAATTATATTTACGAGTTATTGAGGTCGTCCCTGTTCTGCTAAAAGACACACCTTTTGCTGTGTCCAGTCTTGTATAAATAAGGGTGATTTCCCCATTGAGGAAACACACTTGTCACTTGTCATTTCAGAATTTCAGCAAGTACATTTTAGGGCTGAAGTGCGCACCTCTCTTGGGCGCAAGTTTCAAGGTTGTAGAGCACCCTCTTTTGTGCATTAGGGTTTTATGGTTGGGGGATCTTCTCTTGAGAATGTAGCAAAGGATTGTTGGGTTTTCTTCCCTTGAGTAGAAGGGTTTCCCAGAATATTTGTTGTGTTTTTGTGCATGATACTTCTTCTTGTGATTTTGGTTAATGTAACACTTGTGTATGGTGTAGCTACATTTGTTTATGGTTCAAGTAAAAGCTAAAATGAAATAAACCTCATGCTTGAGCCTAGCATAGTGAAAATTAAACAATATTTTGGTTCCACAGGGATACCTTTACAGGTTCAACTTCTTGATAGCAGACCCAATTATCACATGTATTTTAGCATGAGGATCCAGGAGTGGGGGATCCAATATGTATACATTGGAAAGAGAGTCATGATCAAAGTAGTGCAGCGTTGGTGTGATGGTCCCTTTCAAAGATTAACATGGGACCCTGGGATTACAAGGGTGGGCATTTCATTGACTGATGGAGGCGAGTGGATCTTTGCAAGGGAAATTCACTTTGATTTTCCATTGAGCTTCAGTATTGGGGGAGCACGTCACTAGTTGGTGATTCGTTGAGGTCTTATAGTACCTCAGTATGGCAACAACACGTTCAGTCGGTGGAGGTCGTGTTGGGTTTGGTATGGTCTTGGAGGTCAAACTCATTTCGGGTGGAGGCTGTGTGTTATTTGCAGGAGACTCATGGTGTTGATATCTTACAGGACTATACTTCACAGCGCATTGCAGTGCACAACTTGATATGGGATCCAGGGATTGGAGAGTTGGGTAGTCCAGAGTTTGATGGGGTCGAGATCTGAGTAGAGTGGTTGTTTGGGGAGTTGACCGAGGATTGGGTGCACATGATCATTCTACTTATCAGGAGCATTTGGGTATCATGTATGGTGATCACTAGGAGGGGCCATGTCTCGAGGAGAGCTTACTACATATCACACAGGTGGATATGGGATCCTGGTATCATATACAGATTGATTTAGTTATTCCTTGAGGACAAGCAATTTTCTAGCAGGGAGGAGTGTAATGTCCCATTTTTTGGACATTATTATATTACAAAGTGTTATGCCTATCAGAGTAGCCAGACGGGGGTGACAGCAAGTTCAATAGTTATTGAGGAGTTTTATTGGGCTCGACTTGCATTGTTCATCATATTTCATCATCAAGATCCATTCCGCACAACTTGGCTTTGGTTTCGTTATATTCCGACGATTTCTGTAATGTTGAGTTATTACGGGTCATATTTTAATTAATTTCACTAAGAAGGTCATTTTGGGCATAATACTTGGAGAAACCTCTTAGTGTTAGATGATGACACTACAGGGTTAGATGATCACAAGTGACTTTTAGTGGTCGGAGAAACCATAGGGAGGAATAAATCACTTTTTGGAGGCAAAAAGGCCAATTAATTAATAAAGTGATTTAATTAAAAAATAATAAAAATAAAGTAAAAGTCATTTGGAAGGAAAAGATGAACACCAGGATAAGAGAGAGATATGGGCCTCTATTTTCTCATTATGTTGATTATCATTTTGTTTTCTGAGTTCTACTAGAAATCCCATGATACTTGGGGTTTTGAGGGTTTTGAATGAACAAAACCTAGAGAGACACCATTGAATTGAAAAGCTGAGCGAATTTCCTGTTGAGGGGCGCACTAGGGGTTAGGGAGAGATCATTTTCTTGTTGGAACAAAGTGCTGGTCAAGACAAGGGAGTTGCCAAACATTTTATGAAGTCATGCCATCATTGGGAGGTAGAATTCATTAAGTAATAGCTGCAGATTTGGCATATGAATTACAGCAGGACGTATGCACAGCCAAGGGTGATTTCTTTATCATTGGAAGCCATGATTTCAGTGCAATCTTCATCAGTTGGACAGCCAGTTCGTGGGATCTCTTAGTGGTTGATTATTGGTCCCTATATTCGTCTATTCGAGTTATATCAGCCATTGAAATCAGCTGCAACTCAGTGTAAACAGTCCTGGGTTTTATCTGGGCATTTATCCTCCTATAATACAAATAAGTCAAGGCATTTGAGAGGTATTCTTGTTGTTAATTCTTAGCACTCATTCCTTTTGTGAGTTCCCTTTGTATTATATGCTATCATATACTGTTCAAACATTAAATACATCCGTATTATATTCAAAATACAAGCTACAGCAGTCTGCTTGAAATATGTTGGACATCAGTATTATATTCAAAATACAAGCTACAGCAGTCTGCTTGCAATATGTTTGACAAAATGCTTCAATGGGATACTCTACCAATAAATATACCAGCACTCACTTAAGAGTTATAAGGAGTGAGAAACACATTCAATTGACGCTCCAAACATATCCAAACCATTCAGAAACTTGGTGCAGCAAATGAGAAGCTATTGGTTGAGAGCACTTGGTCAAACAGTCTAAGTGTTTGACGAAATTCCCCTATGAAATTAAGCTGATTTTTAGCTAAGATTCTATTGGGAATATTACAAATGCCAAGTAGTGTTTATGCACGCTAGAGATCGGAACACTCTACAATTTTTTCTTTCTCGCATCTCTTCTCTATCATACCTGGTTATTGGTATCAACTTTTTGAGCCTTTCACAGAATTTCAAAAGAGAGAGAACTATTATTTAGTAAACTACTAAACTGTGATTTAAATAAAAATATAACAGCAAAGAATGAAGGCATGATTTTTTTTGGCAAACATGGTAACAGGTAAGCACACAGTAGCTCCGTGGCAAAGTGCAGTATCAACAGATGATTTGTGGCTTGTATGAACTATTAAAAAAAATAGAATCCTCCAAACAAGTTTCTACTTGACTGTCCAGAGAACTCATTTCCTTTCGTTTCTACACGGAAAGCTGACATCTCCAATGTTTGCCTATAAAGAGCAACCAAAATGATCAAGTATTTTTTCAGATCTATCTCTGACTCATTTTAGTCCTTCTGTAGTTCATTATCTAATATCAATGTAATTTTCAAACTACTAATAAACTGCTCTCATGTCATTTCCATATGTTGATTTTGTTCTTCATTCACGTCGGCTTTTTCTGTCCGATTTTGACCTGTGTTCTGCCGAAAACAAACATTGAACAGCCATTCAGGTTTCCTGCCTGAAATATATTTATTTAAAAGAGACAATCTACACACAAGATTAGTGAATGCAGATACCAGAATTTCATCATCAAAGAACGATACGACTTGAATATATTGAGATCCAAGACAAACATAATCGGTTACCTGAAGAATATTTTCTCTAGATTTCTTCAGCCTGAAGTAATCCAAGAAAGGTGTTTCCGGTACAGGAATGAGTTTCACAATGGCTGCTAGTGGCCAACTGTCCCACAAATTTACATAAATTGTTTAAAATCAATTCCCGGTAATCAATCTACAGGAATTGGAGAACACATGAAAGCAATGAACTACCTATTAATTGAGCCATTTCAGGGAATAATCTTTCAAACCTTATAAATCCAATTACAATGCAAATAATCCATTTTTCCCAATTCAAGGGAGTGGTTGATGCAATTTTCCCAGCAAACTCAACAATCAAAACCTGCAAATTAATACAACATTCTGATAAAGCTTAGAAGATTAGCAAAATTCAATGGAAGGACAACATAGCATTTGCTCATTGGCTAGTATTCAGGCATTTCTAAATTTGATTTTGGTTTGCTTAGACTGGGTCAAATGCCTGCCCCATCCTTAGGTTCAAGAATTTACCCTACCAATGGTCAACATGCACTAATACACAAAGTACGAAGAAAGTACAATTCTTAGCACCATGGCCTTGCAAATAAATCTGCTGCTTACCTGAAGAACAAGTGTAAAGCTTATAATTCCAACGAACAAATGGCTTGAATGCAGTCCTTGAAAGATGTTTATCTGATCCGGTTTCCTTGAATTGAATTCATTGAATATCTATTGATGTGACCATTTAAAAACAGTCAAACCAACGTTACAGAACAATTAAAACCATGGATTTTTTGGGGGAAAAGCATTTAAAGAGAGAAATAATACTTCAGGAACATATCTGAAGAAAGAGAAAAAACTCGAAGCAAAGGAAAAGTGTATAAGAATTGAATCTGCAAACTTACTTGGCAAAAGACAAAGGCATTAAAAATTACAGTCTTTCTCACTTTGTCTGCACGGGCTATGTCATCATGCTTTAGATTTAAAATGTCGTTCCCCTTAAATGTAAGTATAAGGAGGACTGTAACTTGGTAGAAAGCCTGCACGTTTTAAAGAGCCATCAGTGCATCTTAAAATTACTAATATGATCTTAGATAATACTTGAATTCTTATTCACTATCATGTTTTGAGACAATACTAGATTTTTTATTCACTGCAAGAAGGCAGGTGAATACATTACTTGAACTATGAGATTTCTCCACATAATGTTTGTAATGAGGGGTTCGCTGCGAACAAAATACAAAAAGGGTAAACAATGGTGATAATTTGGCGATGCTAGCGTTTTCACAATTCAAAGAAAAACATCAAACCAACACAATAAAAGTGCAACACAGCCTATCTTTATATGTCACATCTAATCATCTTCCAGAGCAGAGCACACAAAACATCTTAAAAACTCTCTGCATAAATACTTGTCCAGTTACAAGAACATCGAGATGATGCCCATAATCAAGATTCTGCATAAAAAAACAGATAACAATAAAATCAAACCATTCAATGGATGTACTCCCTAAACAATATCCCAAATTATAGAGCATTCGCCATTGACCCATTATAAATGAAACCACACAATTAGTAAATATGCAAACAATAGTCGATAGTAGATACATTTCAAACCTGCGGTTTTTCCTATGAAACTGTTGAGTTCCTAGAACTCATTAGGACAAAGATTCAAATCCTTTAGAGTAGGTACAACTCCTATAGTTTATAACCTTTTGAGAAGGATATGACTCTCTTGTGAAAGAGTCGAGTTCCTAGAACTCACTAGGACAAAAATTCAAATCCTTTAACAATGTTGATAGACTCTGACACTTTTAAGACTCTTTAAGTTTGTAACACTGTTGTTAGACTTGGACACTTTTAAGACTCTTTAAAGTAGGTGCAATTCTTATAGTTTGTAAGACTCGAACACTTTTAAGACTCTTTTAGTTTGTAACAATGTTGTCAGACTTCGACACTTTTAAGACTCTTTTAGAGTAGGTGCAACTCCTATAGTTTGTAACAATGTTGTCAGACTCCGACACTTTTAAGACTCTTTTTGCCTGTGACTTGGGTAGACTCGGTGATTCTTTTCAGACTCGGCAAAGAAAAAAATAAATCAAAATATGGTAAATTTTGTGAAAAAAATATACTAATTACTTTTCCAATCCATATAAGTTATAAAACCACAAACTATGCAGAAATTCATGAGATCATCTCATAAAATATCATAACACAACATTTGGCACTCGATATTTATATGCAAAAATGAAAATAGTGAATTGAAGATGATTCCATGACGAAATTCACAAATATTACTCAATTCCCCTACATAACTTATAGTCTCATAACATAATTAGAAAATCAAAATAGACAATGTCTCCAAGTCCAAACTTGAGTCTCATGCATGACTATGAGAACACCTAGAATAAGCCTTTGAGGAGCTAGTGCCAACATCGCTAGACTGAAACAATATATATGATGCAGGTGTATTCGGTGTTTCCATTTGAGAGTATGGAACACTAGAGAGATCTTGAGTCTCTTCATCAAGCCAACTCAAATCATCAACAGGAGATTCATCCTCCAAAACCCAAATAGAGACTAGATCAATCTTTCCCACAATTGTTTTGTGAACATTTGTAGGTTGTAGTAGATGAAGACCAACTTCTCCAGCCGCTCATGCTCCAACCTATTGTGCTTTTTGTTAAAATAATTAAAAAATACCTAGGCAAGTGTTTTTCATCACCTAGGCGCCTTGGGGGGTGGGAAAATGCCTAATGTGGACCCTAGTCATTTAATTTGTGAGATATAAATTAAAAGTGACTTTATGACTTAAGTGAAGGGGGTGAGTGAATGGAAATTAAATCTCAACCACTCATCTAATCCAATCTCAACCGTTGGATTAAGGGACCCTTAACATTCCCTCATTGAGTCGATTAGGGTATGGAGGCCCCTCACTTTCTCTTGTTGAGAAAATTTTTGAGAGAGCTGGAAAGAGAGAAGTCGAGCATATGCAAAGAAGGAAATTTCTGAAGGTGGCACACATTCCAAGACACCAAGCTACAACACAGATTTCGAGGTGAAGGTACAGTGCGCATATTGAGCCGTACCATACGGATTTTTGGAGGCCGTATTGCTGGTTTCTGGCACAGATTTCGAGGTGAAGGTACAGTGCATTTATTGGGCCATACCATACAGATTTATGAAGGCCGTACTACTATTTTTTTGCACAGGAATCGAGGAGTGACTGCTGTGCATTTTTCTGGAAAGTTGGCACACTTTCCTAGGTGGTTGTACAGTCATTTATTGAACAAAATTTGGGTTGCTGTTTTTGGCACGAATTTCAAGGGTATCCATACAACAAGAAGGGCATAGAAATTGAGGAGCTGACCTGTGCACATGTACAGGAAATTTGGGCACGAATTTTGAGGAGTTTGGCTCAGATTTTGAAGTGGAAAGTTGGCACGGTTTTCGAGATAAGTCTCTATTTAATTTCTGAAATTAATGACTGCTGTAAAAGATGTTTTCTCTGAGCTCTGAAATAATAAAAATCCCTCTCTCACTGGTTTTCCCCTTGTGGGTTTTTCCAGGGTCACTGTTAGACCAAAAATCTCTGTGCATTTAATTTTCTGAATATGGTGTTGCTGATATAAATTTATTTCTGCATTAAATGCTGTTCAGAATCCTCATCTTTCAGTTATGAAATTTTGTTTATATGCTGAGTATTTATGGCTGTCATAAAACTGGGTTTTGGGCATTAAACATTGTGAAAAATCAGTGAGACTTGAAACTGGGCGGGGTCTCAAAATTTTACACTTTCTGGTGTGGATGTGCTCAAATACTGACCAATTTCAATTGCAACCTAAAGCGCTGCAGGGCTGACTTATAATTCTGGTGGTGAATTATTGTAGTTGTAGTGTCTCAGAGCCACAATCTATCCACCAATGGGATTTCGAGGACATGGTTCCTTTAGGGAAAAGCCACAATAAAATTGATGATTGTTCTACTATTCTAATATGTCCAGCCATTTGACAAAATTGTGCAACCTGTACTCTCCCATGAGCTTTTAATGCCTTCCGACTATGCCTTCACACACTCCAACTCCTCATCTATTTTTTTCCCCGTAAGTGCACCATAAGAGGGGGCTTTATATCTAGTGCCAGCATTTGCAATTGTGTCTACCATGGGCTGATAAAAAGGAGACTTGCAAGGTTAAATGAGAGGCTGTCATGGTACCAGAACCTCCTGACTGCCATATTTGCCTCCTTCCTCTTCTTTTCGTTATAACTGTCTAAGTTTGGTTGAGATCCTGGGGTTGTGCAAGCGCCGAGGAAGGAAGAAAGGAGAGGAGATACTTGGACTTACTCCAACATTTGATGACCAACTAACTGGAGGTGCCATCTGAGATCTACCTATCCCTCCAACTTCAAACTTTGTCCTAGCTCTCTTAGTATTTTGGTCTTTGATGACTTGCAAAGAACTTGCATTTCAGCTGTGACTTCTACGAGGCAACCATCGCAAATAGTGGCATTTTTGCACACAACTCTAGCTAGGTGGTGTTTCATCATGTTTATGCCCCCATACATAGTAGTGGGATGGTATCTGCACTTTACTTGAATGTGATCATCTGGAACAACTCGGACACAATGTTCCCATGCCTTATCAAGAGGCCCTTTAGCTTCGGGCTTAGGTGCCATGGATGAGAATATGGATTGGCAAAATGTGTGGCAGAGTTAGTAGCCTGGTGGTATAGACTCTATAGGCTTGGCATCATTTAAAATTTAAATTTCAGAGGAGTCTTGGGGAGTCTTGAGGAGTTTCAGAGGAGTCTTGGGGAGTCATGAGTATTACAAAAGAGTTTGCAGGAGTGACTCTTTTCAGTGGTGACTCGACTAGGCTGAAAAAGACTTGGGAGTTTGAGAAGAGTCTCACAACACTGGTTTGTAACCTTTTGAGAAGGATATGACTTTGTTGCACTATTAAACACTAACATTTTCTTAGAAACCCCAGAACTGTCTTTAAAATATTTCTCTATTACTTAATTTATATTGTTTGATTTGCTTCGAATATAGCATGAAGTTGGATCACACCATGTTTTCCCCACTTTCAAGCTGATTTTTTCTCAAAGTAGTGGTAATGTTTGATGTATGACGCAAAAAACTTCACGTTTCCATGTGTAGTCTTCAAAAGGGTTGTATTTCCATTAGATGAGGTACTCATGTATTTGTTTGTTACGGGGCCAGGTACACATTTCGTGTATCCCTTCAGGTTCTAATACTAATACTTTTTGTGCACATCCGTATCTCCTAGCTTTTCTCAAGGCAACATACATGCATTATGTAGAAAACTATTTGACGCTACCCCAACAATGTATTTGTACGAGTTGTCTCATCCATTGCTATATGCATATACTAATAGGGAGAATACCTACCCAATATTAATATCCAAATGACAATATATTGATAATCAGTGTGAACACATAAATGAAATGTGCTAACACTTTTAGCAAAGGTAAAACATAAATATATTGAATCATGCAAATATTAAATCATGTTGAAGAGCGTGGAGAATAATTGTAAATATTGAATGCAAACATAGATTCACAGAAAATAAAATGGGATTTAAGGGCATGGAGAAGAATTATAAATTTTGAATGCAAAAGCAGATTCACTATTTAACTACGCATAACTGAGTTGATGGTGCTTAGTGCCGTTCAAATCACTCTCTTCTATTTAGAGCACTTTGCAAATCTGCAATTATTTTTTCATCATTTTTTAGCAGTTTTACTACTCAATCATAACTATGATTGAGTGAGAAACAAGTATGTGCTTCTCTCTCTATATATAGAAAAATGGAGACTTTCAGAAGGCTGACATAATGTGTAATAATGTGTGTATATATAGTTGGTCTCCCTAGCCTAAGGGGTTAGCTCAACTGGTTGGGTGCATTTGGCTAGTTTCATTCCAGTAAGTGCCATATTCAAATTCCCCTAGGTGAGGTGCACTAGTCTACATTGACGAGTTTACCAGAAATGCTATCCACTAAAATGGGGAAGCACCCCTTGGGTTTCTCCACAAAGTTTTCTTCGAACAAAAATATAGTCAACCTTTCTCAATCTTTGCTTAGGTGTAATAAGGTAAGGGGATTTATTTCTCCAAGAAAAAAATATAATCAACGATTTTTAAGGAGCATTACACAAGATTAGGTGGATCTTTCCCACCCTAGAATTTTTCTATACTTTGGAAAACAATCTCATTGTCCATCCTAACTACATTTAGCACCATTGGTTGCAAGGCCTCAAGATCCCACTAGCCCAATTTAGGGTACGCTCTAACCAATTAAATGTGGAGTCCAACCACCACATTCTGCAAATGTATAGGATATGTCAATGGTTTCATTTGTAATAAATTGATACAAAAGTGCACATCATCTTCACCTATCCCATATATTATGAGATCCAAGGGAGATATTGTTGTTTATACTAAGATTCAAGATAGTCCCTTGATGTCGTTTTTTCACTATGATTCAAGATAGTACTTTGATGTCATTTTTTCACTATCCATATCTTATATGTTTGGCTCCATATTTGAGAAATAGTTATTCATATAAAAAAAATAGGACTTATCCAAACCTAACTTGACCATGTTGATCACTTCTTTCTTCCATCCTATCTTGGCGATTGAAGGTGTTAAGCACCTTGTTGATATCCCAACATGGGTACACTTCTTTCTTCCATCCTATCTTGGCGATTGAAGGTGTTAAGCACCTTGTTGATATCCCAACATGGGTACAAAGAATAGTAGGCCAATGAAACAAAGTACATCCTCACATATTGTCGAGAAATGACCACCTACTACATGAAATCCACAAAGACATACCCACCCCAATAGGTCTTAGCACAAGAACGTCTCCCAAGTGTAAATAGGGCAATCAAGTGCTCGTTACTAGATTTTTCTCTTCGGCCTTATATGTTACGAGAGCTTCCACTACTTGCACTTAGGTTCCCTTGGGGTTGCCAAGTCAAGTCTTCTTAGCATTGAGCATTCCTTGAAGGACATCATAAGAGTTTGGATTGGTACTTTCACACTCACTGATGATGATGGAGATAGCTCCTCTTCCACCTCTAAATCTACCTTTCGTTAAGAGTTGTAGATTCCATCTTTTATCCTTTTGCATAATGATGTACCCATCTTTAGTTTTTGCCTGAGTTTATCACTTTCTACCCACTACTTTTAGTTTTTGGTCAAGGTTGGTCCACCGTCCTCCACTAAAATAAACCTTCTAGATTTAATTGTCTAATTGTATGGTTGCAAGCTTACATAGAGCCTACCAATACATGCTTGGATTCTCCGCTAAATAGCTAGAGGTTTATGGGTGCAAGAATAGGGAAGAAATTTTTAAAATCAAGGTGTGTGGCGATGTGATAGTGTGCCACATACAAAACATTTCAAAATTTAAATTTTTGAAAAATAAAACTAGAATATTAAAAATACATTAAATAATGATTCACTGACTAATTTGTGTGTGTATTACAACATTTGGTAAGTCGTTAACTAGTTGTCAACAATGTTGTTAGGAATTTGGCTAATTCTATGTTAGCAAGTCCTTGGTTCGAATCCCCCTAGGTGAGGCGCACTAGTCTTCCCTAATGGGCTTACTAAGAATGCTTTGTTTGATTGTCAATCGATGTTAAAAGCATATCGATTCCTTTCTAATAGACGAATACTTTTCTCCATGAATACTTGATATTTCACTTTATCCATAAAATTTTCTCCCTCCTTTCACTTTTTCTTTTTTTTTCTTCCTTTTACCTTTTTTACCATAATGCATTTAACTATTTTTATATCAGATCATATATCATATAGATATATCATAGGTTAGGTATGGAAGATATGAATGTCCATAATGCTCACAACTTTCCTCTGGATCTAGTTGTTGTTGAATCTATTTCAATAGGTAGATATACTATGAATAATAAGCCTTTAAAATAAAATAAAAGGTTTGGTATTCTTCAATTTTTTTTTGTTATTCTTCATACTTCTTCCCATTCCAGTTGGTTCGTTACCTATGGGCCTAGCAAGAAAAAGATTCATATAGGTTATTCTAAGATTTCCCCCCTCGGGATCAAAGGTGAAAGTTTCCTCTCATGGGCATAAGTAATTATGAAGAAAAATGCAAAGAACTCTTTTTCGTTCTAAAGAGAGACCACTACTCTATGCTCAAGTTCTAGGTGAAATTGAGTATTCCTTTATGAATCTACAACATAGATATGGAATTATTAAGTAGTGTCCTCCATTTCGAACAATCCATTACTTCTTGAATAGGCCTTCAATTAGGGATTTACTTGTCTTTATCTCGTTCTATTTGATCCTTTAGGTTCTTGCTTGCTCCACTTCAATGGTTACAATACTAATGATTGAAGCATATGTGCAATGAATAGACTCCTATAGCCATATCTTCGGTCTTCCTCAAATCAAGTAATATTTGTTTCCCATCTTGTTTGATCTCAAGGTATCTATTCCCCCATATTAAATGGCTTCTACTTTCCTTAGCCACGATCTTCACAATAGTGTAAATGTACATAAGGATCCTAGGTTCAATCGAATAATAAAGAAGATAGGAAACCTTTCACTTTCTATATATGTATCTTACACCATCATTATTCCTTTTGGGTTGACTCTAATCTAGTATGACATTCTCAATCTAAACCTAGGACACCAATTAGGGGTTCCCTATTTTGAGCATGTTTCTTCTAGAAATATATTCCCTCATGATCCATCAATGATTATTATATGCTTCATGATAGGTACATAATAGTCATATCATATTAGTTTATTTGTACTTATCAGGGTAGGTTCATAATAGTCATATCAAAACCACTTTTTTGGCCTCGTGGTGGGACATCCACAATGGCCTCATTCTCATCCGCCTGGACATTTGACGCCTATACCCAGGAAGATTGTTTCTTGGCCCTCAAAAATATGAAACAACAAGGAAGTTCCAAAGAGTTCTGAAGATTATTATTATTCCAAAGAATTCCTTCAAGGAAGTTCGGTGGTGGAAAATATCTCTCCCCAAGGTTTAATTGCTATGCATATTGATGAACTGAACCCTACTCAATCCATGGATATGCCAAGGATTTGAATCCAAGTGCATTTGCAAAAGCCATTCAACAATGGTGGCATACATAGAAGTGGTAAGAAGTGGAGAATGCTTCAAGGCTTATTTTACCAATAGAGAATGGTTCAACAACAAACGACGATTAAAGAGAATGGATAAATCCAAATTTCTTTATAATTCCTCTATTATTCAACATAAAGAGTAATAGCCTGGTGGTTCTTGTTGATTTAAGATCTAAAGGAATTCACCAAAATTATCAACACTAGAACCAACCAAAGTCAGACTAGAGTGGAAAAAATTGGGTTGAAGAATCAGTGGAATGAAAATACATAAAATATGTACATATTCATGTACATCAATGTAAATCCAAACCATTAGACACCAAAATACAAAGTTGTATGGATGGGACCCAATTTTTAAAGGGCCATTCCAAATGAGAACCATCTAAACTAACCAATTTGAGATAGAATTGACGAAACCAACCAACCAGTTTGAAGCAGGACCAACCTATCAATTCGATGTGAACTGGTCTTATCAAGCCAGTTCTGATAACATGCTAATTTTGCTCGCATATATAGCACAAATTGTTTTTTTTTCCCTTTTCTTGCTTGATTTTTTCATTTTTCGGGCAAGAGGTGCATAAGAGATTGAACCTAATTTTTTGAGAGCAATTCCAAATAAGAACTATTTGAGCCAATCAATTTGAGACAGAACTAACCAAACCAGCCAACTGGTTTGAGGCAAAACTGGCCTATTGGTCTGGTTTGGCCCCTCTCTGATGTGAACCAACCCAGTCAAGCCAGTTATAGTAAAACTGGACATCATTAAATATGCAAAGAATCTTGGTCCAAAGGTCATAAGTACTAAGCACTTAGGAGCATTCACATGCTTGGAATTTTAGATGAGAATCTCATGGAGATAACAAGTAACCTAGAAGACTCAGCTAGAGTGAAATATGAAAATGTAAATTTAGAAGGTCCAAAACAACAAGATATTCCTACAATGTCCTCAATGCCATCCTTGGCATTCTCTAACATCAAATTTTGAGAGTGATGCACAGGATTAAGTGAAAAATAGTTGTAGCTCTCATTAAAAATATTGGCACCACTCACAATTTTACTAATGCTAAATTAGTGAGTTTTTTTAATCTACAAGTAGAACCTTTGCAGAATGGAAAACAACACTATGATAGAATGTAAGGGAATGGGAAGAGGGTCTCACATTCAGGTTGGATTGTCCTAAAACCTATTCTAAATTTTGTGTGGTATCTCTGGTAGGAGTAGATGTACTTTTGCAAGTACATTAGGTATCTATGGGAAGATGGTCACACATTGGGTAATTTTTGCATCACTAGTGAGATGTACTTGTTATCGCGGAATTTGTAGTTGTGCAAACCCCAACACAAGATTCCCAAATCTTGCGTAACAATGGGAAATCCTACCACTGCCACCTTAGTAAGAAATCCCCTCGTTTTAGTGATGGAGGGGATCCATGTAACACCCTGTTTCCCCCAGTTTGTAAATATAACTGGACTGGCCAAGGACTATGGCAAACTTATAAGTATGAATATGTGATGTAAATGGACCTACAAGAAGAGGTCAATGAATGTGAATAACATTTTGAATCATTGCAGGACTGCTGAGAGGGGATGTGCAGAAAAGAGACCACAATGGCGGTGGAAGGCACCTGAAAAGGTGGCGTTAACTTCCACCGAGAATTAAATACCGTATTTGGACTCCACTGGCCCGAAGAACCAAAAGCGGCTCGCTGGCCCTGAAAATTAATGGCTCGCAGACTGGTAGGCGGATGGATTGATGAGGGATGGGATGGTGAACCGCCCATCCGGAGAGCCGTCAGGCCTGATCAATGCGAGGGAAATCGCGCCACATGCAACCTCGCGAGAGGATAAGGCATATGGCAGAGGCGATTGAGAGGGCAGACACGAGGGGAACTCTGGCATTACGCAGAGTGAGTGATAGCAGAGAGGAAGGATTGCAACCTTCACTCCTGGTCACTGGCAGACAGAGAGACGCAGTCTCAACAACATCGTGGTCTCAGCTCGGGGGTGGCTAGTGGTAAATCCGCTGGGAGTCGCTACGCCTACGGTTGGGTGGAAACGAGCACCCCTCTCAGCAGTTGCACCCATTTCTGAAGTCACTTCTGATAAGTGTTTTGTTTACATATTGCATCTTGAAATTCATAGAATGATACAAATATGTATATGCTCATAGACCTGTGAAGTTGTGAATGATTTCAGTGTAAGAATGTCTGTGCAGTGTTTTGATAAGAATTTATAGACATATGCTTATAACAGAGGAGGCCATGCATGATTTAAGTTGATAAATGAATCTAATTATAGGTTGAATTAAGTTAGGCTTCCAACCCGTTCTCGGGAAGTTGTTTCCCTTCACCCATCTCCTGGAAAGCCCCGGAATAGATCTCTTGTAGAGATTTCCTCCTTGGAAGGGTTTACCAAGAATCTGGAAAAAGGACTTGAATGTGCAAGTCTTAACAACCCTGTATAAAGAGGAATGACCCTCTTAAAATCCCGAAGTAGCAGCGTAGGGATAAGTATTGATTAACGGATGAGATCCTGTCGGGGAGTCTGTGGTCATTCACGATCGTTAAATCGAAGGAATAAATGAGGGCGTTAATTGCCATTAACCCTTTTTCCTCTATCTTCGTGAATAGCGAGGAAATCTGAATCGTAGACCCCCAAGCTCCATGAGAACATTTGGACCGTTGGTTTTTCCACGTCCAAAGAGCAGTAGGAAAGGGCGCGGCATCGGGACCGATCTGAACCGTCAGATCTTAGCTAGGAAACTCGACAGTCGTTAGATCCATAGGGAGATAGACAGGGTTAAGCCTCGTGAATAGGGGCAAAAGGATCCGAGCCGTCCATCCGAGGAGGACAGGTGGCAGAGATCCAGGGAACTCGTGAACTCGGAGGTTCGCGAGGTAGGAGTCCAAAAGTTGGATGCTCCAAGTCGCGAATGGCGAAGCCACGAGAGGATCCGAGCCATCCATCTGAGGAGGACAGGTGGCAGAGATTTAGGAAACTCGTGAACTCGGAGGTTCGCGAGGTAGGAGTCTAAAAGTTGGATGCTCCAAGTCGCAAATGGTGAAGCCACGAGAGGATCAGACCCGTCCATCCGAGGAGGACAGGTGACAGAGATCCAGGGATCTCGTGAACTCGGAGGTTCGCAGGGTAAGGGTCCAAGCATTTGGTACTCCAAGTCGCGAGACGCGAGGAGCGAGGAAGAAGGGTAGCCGTTGGATCTGGGTCGCAGGAGAACCGTCGGATCTACACGTAGGATTGTGTATCGGGGTTTCGTAGGTTGAAGCCTGTGATCTTGGCAACAGAAGCTACGAAGTCGTGAAGCACGATATTCTGACGAGATCAGAACCGCCCATTAATTGGGACGCGTGTCAGGAGATCCCAAGGAGTCGGGGATCGGGGAATCGAAATTTCTAAGGTCGAAAGATACGGGACATCAAAAGTCTCAAAATCCCGACAAGGATCTGGACCGTCCGTTGGCAGAGGACACATGACAGAGATCAAGCGCCATCGGCGTTTGGCGCATCGGGAACTCGGCATTTCCAGGGACAAGAGGACGGGGAAGTCCCAGGTGAAAACCCTGACATAATCCGAGCCGCCCGTTCAGAGGGACAGGTGTCAAAGATCTGACGAGAGTCGGAAAATCGGGAAATCGGCATATCGTGGGTCCCGAGGGCGTGTGCACATTGACAGCAAGAACCTTGAAACCCCGATGAGGAGATATGGTCGCAGTCATTTAGAGGGAGATCTGGAGCCGTTGATCTCAGCGACTGCTCACCGCCGTTGATTTTGGTTACGGAGGAAGGGCTTCCTAGTGACGTCAAATCGGGAATCTGTGCATCGAGAAATCGGGGATTCTGTTGACAAGAGGTTTGGTGCACATCGACACGTGAAACCCCGAACCCCGATAAGAGATAAGACCTTGGTCACAGGTTAACGATCATATGGTTCGAAGCCTATAGTCAGGAGGGCTAATGCGTAGGGAGCGCGTCGGGATTCGAAGGATCGCGAATCTTGGGAGTGAGTGAATTTTGACAATTGAAACGCCGTAGCCCCGATGGGAGTTATGACCATGGTCATATAGAGGAGGTCATGCGAACCAAGAGCTTAGCCTAGAAGGCTAAACGGGTATTTAAGCATGTCGGAATTTTTGAAGACAGAAACCCCGACAGAGAGGGACGTAAGACCACAGTCATGTACAGAGAGCCGGGTAGGTGAATGGAAGACTTGTTGGATCGGGGATTGGCATTTTTGCCGCTACAAGCTCCGGGGATTCTCATTATTGAGAAATCAACCAAAAACTTTGATTTTTGGTAGTGGGTATGTTACAAGGTGGTATCAGAGCATGGTTACAACACTCGGCCTGATTGGGCTCATGCACGATTCGCGCATAAACTCTGTTCGAAGCACTCCTATGAGGAGTAACCCCCTGACTTAACTATCTTGCCCAGGATTAAGAACCTGGAAAATGAAAACCCGACTATGTATGCATGTGAAAGAGTTATGAATTTATGTGCCATTTATAAAAATGAATTTAACTCTTGAACTAATAGTCAACGTTTGTCTTTTCACTCAAGCGGACGATCAACCGCGGGAATCTACAGACGCAGAGTATGGTGACTCACCAAGAGGTGGGAGAAGGCTCCCACAACAAAGACGAGGAGTCTGATGAGAGAAGAGCAATAGGAACCCCTCTAGACCTAGCCGAGATTGTGAGGAGTCTCATGATTGAAAGAACATGAAAAGCAAACCGAAATTAATGCAGTTCTACTGCAGAGCTTATCCGACCTACAGCGACAAATGCAGCATGAACCTGAGATGCAGAATCGTGGTCGTGTCAGTGGCCACACTGAGAGAAGCACATCCAGAAAGGTCCACCCCAGAGGTAAAGGACCAGTGTCAGACGATTCCACTGAGAAGGAATTCGGTGATTCAGAAGGCTCTTCCAGCAGCAGGACCAGTTCCTATTCTCGCAGAAAACAGAAGAAGCAAAAGACTTCCAAGAGTCACAATTTGAGGAATTTAGGAAGGCCAAACCTCCCTCCTTCGACGGTGAGATAAAGAAGGGAGAGGAAGCCGAGGCCTGGCTACTTGGGCTGAAGAAATATTTCAGAGTCCATGATTTCTCAGAGAACTTGAAGGGCCGAGTGGCCACTTTCAATCTGAATGGAAGGGCTTCCATCTGGTGGGAAGACCTTAAGAATATGAAAGGGGTATGTGAGGAGGACTTGTCTTGGAAATGGTTTGAGAAGTACTTCCGGAAGAAGTATTTGTCGAAAAGGTATTTCGACGAGAAGGCTAAAGAGTTTTATGAACTCAAACTGGGACAACTTACTATGGAGGAGTATGTCAACAAATTCCTTCACTTACTGAGATATGTACCCTACAT
>ML778763.1:92394-118000 GCA_009831015.1 Picea engelmannii
TGCTGGGTTTTCTTCCCCTAGAGGGTTTCCCAGGATAAATATTGTGTCTCTTGTGAATGTGTATTTCTCAGTGATCTTGTTCTTATGATGCTCTTATCTATTGAAATGCAAAGAACTATAATAATGGCATAAACATTAACAAAGAATACCCTTCTTGTTAAGGGGGAGTGTTGAAATAATGTAACTGCAAGAGTATTCTTATTATTATTGATATTTTATTCATAGGATCAATCCCCATTGTGGATTGATCATGTCGGATATTGTAATAGGTCCAAATCCCCTTTTGCGGATTGGTCAAAAGACAATTGTAATAGGCAGAATAAGAAGTCGGCCCCAACAGTTAATTAAAAGACCTAGAAATATAATAAAGGTGGGTTTACCCACCCAGATTGAGAAGTCGGTCTTGCCAGTGAAAAGACACTTCACACGTGCCAGAACTTGTATAAATAAAGGATGCTAGCACCTCATTTGAACACAACTCACTTGCTCAGTTTGAGAGACAAGTTCTGATCTGTTACCGGCAAAGGAGAGAGAGAGTGGCGCATATCTTGGGAGAGGACTTTCTGTTTTAGCATAAGATCTCTTGGCATTGTATTGACTATTTATATTAAGGAAGTTTTTCTCGGTTTTCTTCCCCTAGAGGGTTTCCTAGGATAAATGCTGTGTCTCTTGTGAATGTGTATTTCTTAGTGATCTTGTTCTTATGTTGCTATTATCTATTGAAATGCAAAGAACTATAATAATGGCATAAACATTAACACAATCTTTCCATTCAAGAATGTTGTTTTTACATCCATCTGATGTAGTTTCCAACCAAGAATTGAAGCTAATGCAATAATAACTTGAATGGAGTTATACCTGGCTACAGGGGCAAAAGTCTCGTCGTAGTCAATTCCTTCTTTCTGAGAGAAGCCTCTGGCTACAAATCTTGCTTTGAACTTTTCCACACTCCTATCGGCTGCATGTTTGATCTTATAAATCCATTTGGAAGAGACCAATGATTTGTCCTTTGGCCTTGGCACAATGTCCCATACATTGTTCTTTATAATAAACATGTATTCCTCAAGCATGGTGTCCTTCCACACTTGTAATTTATCTGCTTCTTCAAATGAAGAAGGCTCAACACCACTAATGCTTCTCATCAACTATCTTTTCTGCTTTTTGCACTGTTTCTTTAAGCCATCCTTGCTTCCTTTTGGCTGGAGGTTCTTCAAGAGTTCTTTCCAACTCTTCAACAAGTTCTAGGGGCTCATCACTTGGCCCTTCATGAAGTTCCTCCCTCTGTTCATTTGACTCTTCATTTTCAGAAGAGGGTGAAGCTGGATGAACTGCTTATGATTCCTGCTGTAGCTCTCTGGATTTCTTGAATGCGACTTCCTCATGGAAAGTCACATCCTTGCTTACCTCTATCTTCCTCTGACCTGGTACATATATCCTGTAAACCTTGGAGTTCTCTCTGTACCCCACAAAAATCCCTTTCTTTCCCGAGGGTTCCATCTTTGTCCTCTTCTCCTTAGGGACATCAATATATACAAGACATCCAAATATCCTTAGATGCCCTACTTCAGGTTTGATCCCTGAGAAGACCTCTTCAAGAGTCTTGTCCTTCAAGATAGCATGTGGACACCTGTTCTGAATATACACAACAATGGAGGTAGCTTCTGCCCATAAGGAATTTCGTAGATCTTGGTCAAACATCATGGCTTTCGCTGCCTCACATATTGTCACGTTTTTCCTCTCAGCAACATCATTTTGCTGAGGGTTATATGGCACGGTCAATTGTCTCTTGATTCCTGCTTCCTTGCAGAAGTCCTCAAACTGGAGAGATTCAAACTCTCCTCCATTGTCTGTTCTAAGAGTTCTGATGTGTTTCCCTGTTTTCTTTTCAATAAAGGTTTTATATTCTTTAAACTTATCAAATGTGTCACTTTTTGCTTTAAGGAAATGGATTCAACATTTTCTAGAACAATCATCAATAAAAATGACATAATACAAGCAGCCACTAAAAGAGGGAGATGACATGGGACCACACACATCAGAATGAACCAGATCTAAGATGCCCTAGGCTCTACTATCACTGCTAGGAAATGATTTCTTTATATTTTTACCAAGCATGCATTCTTTACAAATTTCATTTTTACTAAAAGAAATAGAGGGCATGCCACATACCATATTTTGCAGATCTGGAAGTGCTTTGTAATGAAGATGTCCAAGCCTTTTGTTCCACAACTCGTTGGAGCTAGTCGCATCATGAGCTAATGCCTAAACTAACTGTCCTGTCACAACATACAGTCCTCTGCGAGTCCCAATAGGTTCTGCTGTACTCAGGTGGCTACCTTTAGCCCACATAAGTTCCTTCCTGTCCTTGAAGATCACCCAATATCCCTTATCCTCAAGGGTTGCAATTGATAGTAGATTCTTCCTGAGCCCTGGCACATATAATACTTCATCAACATGAATCATTGCCCCAGATTCCAATCTGAAGGAGATAGATCCTACTCCCTCTATCTTGTAACATTTGTCATCCTCGAGCTCAACTTGCTCTGCAAATGATTTCTTCTTGAAATATGAAAGAATCCTCTTGTACCCTGTCATGTGCTTTGATGCATCACTGTCTACTAACCAAGTTTTTAGCCATGTGATAACTATACTAGATAAAGCAGAAACCAAGTAATATTCTTTTCTATTTTCTCTTTCATTAGAAGGAATTTTTTGATTTCTTTTGGAATCATCATCCTCAATAGTTGAGGCATGATGTTTCCCTTTCCTTGGATTTTTCTTCCTATACCAGCAGTCTCTAGGAAAGTGACCCAACTTATTGCAATTAAAGCATTTAATCTTAGATGTATCAATATTCTTTCCTTTGAACGTACCTTTATTATTTATCTTCTTTTGAGAGCCTTTCTGGAAAGTGACTTTCTTCTTTCCCTTGAATCTTGATGCTAATGTCGAATTCTCTTCTTTGGATGGCTCGCTCTTGGTAGCAGTGCGACTCTCCTCTTGGAGACAGTCATGCCATAACCTCTCAAACGTGGGTTGAATCCCTCTCCCACTCACACTGGATAAGAAAGTCTCCCATGAAGAAGGAAGACCATCAAATATGGCCTGCACTGATTCATCATCATCCACTGTGACACCTGTGACCAAGAGATGATCTCTGATCTGGGATATCCTGGAACAGAAAGATGCCACTGATTCACCTTTCTCCATCTTTAAATACTTAAGCTTGTGCTTAAGTGTACTCTTCTGACTTGGTGCTTTTTTCTCATACAAGTTTACCAAGGTGTCCATACATTCCTTGGCAGTCATTAACGAAGTCATTGCTGGCATTATATTGTCATTGACTGAGTCAAAGATAATTCACTTGGCCTTAGCTTGACTCTTCCTGAAGGATGCTCTTCCTGTATCAGTGGTGGGTTCCTCCATTACTGAGGTCACATACTACTCAAGATCATGCTCCTACAATATATTCATTATCCTGAGCTTCCACACATTGAAGTTGGAAGCTCCTTCAAGCCTATCCTCAGCCCTGACAGAAATGGAGGATGAACTCACGCTGGAAACTGATCAAGCTCTCTTGGATTTGTGTGTACCTTGTTCCTACACTTCAACAAGCTCTTTCACACCCTTAGCTCTGATACCATGTTAAATTATTGAGCTTGATTTAGTATGCGGATTATTTCTTTAGTTTCTTCAACGCTTTAAACAAAATTCGATTTATCAACCAACAAAATGGATACTCGAAATGATGAACATAAGTAGAAGAGGTACTCAAATAGAATCTCACACATGCACAAGAATTTACCCTGGAGAAACCCAAAATGGGGAGAAAACTCCAACAAACAATCTTCCTTTAATTTGCAAATAATATGTAAGATCGTGTACAATAATCCACCATGGAAATACCTGACTGTACTAGCAAAAATCCTTTGCTGTACTTTTACACAGTAAACTATATTTCGCTGCCTTTGTTGCTGATATAAACAACACTTATTCACTGTCCTTGCTGCTGATATGAACAACACTTATTCGTTGTCCTTGTTGCTGATATAAACAACACTTATTCGCTGTTCTTGCTCACTGTGTATACAACAGATTCATATGCTTGTTTCCCACTCTCAATCACCTATAGACAGACCCCTTTCCTTCACTCTTGTGCTGCATAGCAATTGTGTGTAATGAAGAGGGGTCGAGCACTATATATAAAGGCATAGGAAGGAGAGGAGTGTGAGCTTAAATTAGAAAGAGCATGCATGTCTTTTACAACTTGACTTTACAACTCAACTCGAATTAGAAACTTGACTTGAGACTCGACTTTACATGACAACTCGCCCTTGAGACTTGGCTTATGCATGGCATGCCAACCCAACATGCAACTCAACATGCAACCATGCATGCATGCAACTTGACATGCATGCAACTCGACATGCAACATTCAACTTGACATGCAACATGCATGCAACATGCATGCATACAACATGCAAACATGCAACATGCAACTTGACTTGTCAATTTAACTTTGACTACTCAAACTAGATATACAACTTGTCTTTTACAACTTGAGTTTGACAACTCAGACTAAACATGCAATTCGACTTTTACTACTGAGTTAGGAAACTCGTATTACTTTTCATGGCGGATAATGTTACACGTGCCAATGCACTAGATCAATACATTTACTATGCTGTACTTTTACACAGTAAACTATAATTCAATGCCTTTGTTGCTGATATAAACAACACTTATTCACTGTCCTTGCTGCTGATATGAACAACACTTATTCCCTGTCCTTGTTGCTGATATAAACAACACTTATTCGCTGTCCTTGCTCATATGCTTGTTGCCCACTCTCAATCACCTATAGACATACCCCTTTCCTTCACTCTTGCGCTGCATAGCAATTGTGTGTAATGAAGAGCGGTCGAGCACTGTATATAAAGGCGTAGGAAGGAGAGGAGTGTGAGCTAGAATTAGAAAGAGCATGCATGTCTTTTACAACTTGACTTTACAACTCAACTCGAATTAGAAACTTGACTTGAGACTCGACTTTGCATGACAACTCGCCCTTGAGACTTGGCTTATGCATGGCATGCCAACCCAACATGCAACTCGACGTGCAACCATGCATGCATGCAACTTGACATGCATGCAACTAGACATGCAACATTCAACTTGACATGCAACATGCAACTTGACTTGTTGATTTAACTTTGACCACTCGAACTAGATATACAACTTGTCTTTTACAACTTGAGTTTGACAACTCAAACTAAACATGCAATTCGAATTTTACTACTGAGTTAGGAAACTCGAATTACTTTTCATGGCGGATAATGTTACACATGCCAACACACTAGATCAATACATTTACATTATTTGCATAAGGAATATTGTTTGTTTTTATCTCATAGGAATTGTACATTCAACCTAACTTTTGCTAGATGCATCGACTTTTGCTCATGGCTCGCAAGGCTTGACTAGGCTCACAAAGGTTGTACGTTCCCCCTGACTTTTGCACTAGTCTGTCTATGCTCACAGAGGTTGTACATTCCCCCTGGCTTTTGCACTACACTATCTACGCTCACAGAGGTTGTACGTTCCCCCTGACTTTTGCATTAGACTTACATCTTGACTTTTGTCTTAGACTTACAAGGCTTCTTCCTTTGCCTTGGCTATACTCACAAGATCATATAGCATCTTGTTCGTCTTGACTTTTGGTTTGACTCACAGAGGTTGTACGTTCCCCCTGACTTTTGTCAATACCTCACAAGACTAGTTGATTCTCCAAATCTCCCTGGCTAGCCTCAGGGTGGCCCACATGGCCTCTCATTGGAGAATGACTGTCAATGCTTCCAAATTTAACATATATAAGAGGTAGGGCTTGAAATCTAAGGTGCTAGCATATTAGGGCTTTAGGTTTCAAGCCTTGAAGAGAAGGATTACTAGAGTGCAAGAACTATTGGGCTCAAGTAACCTTTTCTCCCATCTTAAATTCTCCAATTAGTTCACAATCAAAAGTCTAGAATCAAACCCCTAAATTGATAGCACTTTAGGGCTTTAGGAGTCTAACCCTAGGTAGGATTTTGTTCACAAATTTATGGATGAAAATAACCTTATGAGAGGAGGAAGCACTTATACTCCTCTCTTAGGGTTTTATCAAGCAATATCTTCTATAAGAACATGTAAAACTTACCATAAAACATTCAATAGCATGAAATGAAATTGCAGAAATTTACTTACTCCACCAAGATACCAAGAGAATAAACCCTAATTGCAGAAAATTCATCCAAAAATCAGCAAAGAGACTTCCACACTTGTCCTCCAAGAGATAGTGCATGAGTAAAAAGAGCCAATAACCCTTAAATAGCGAAAATTTCAGAATTATTACTCTCAAAATGTGAGAGAAAAATGTGATTCTAAAATGAGAATTGGCTAGCCACCAAAAGACTCCAACGAAAAGTCGTGTCTCTTCAAGTGGGGCCGACCCCATTTAATTGTCTTTTCAATTTACAAAATATATAATTTGCAACAACATAGCCCCAACAAGATGACGTCATGCCCTAGGAGGGTGATGCCAAGCTCATAAGAGTGATGTCTAGGCTGAAAAGGTGGAACGTTGGGCCTCCAAAGGTCATATGTCACTCTCCCATGTGCCAAGGTCCATACTAGTGCCTCCTCCCATCAAATCATAATGTGAGCCATCAAACCCTAGCCCCTAGGTGACGTTAAAGGCTACGAGGATGACGTCTAGGCCTCCAAAGGCCAACATCCTAGTGGAGAAAGGTGGAGTCTCATCCAACCATGCCAAGATGCCTCCAAAGGCAATGTCCTCCACTCTCAATGCGCAATGTCATTATCCATGGTATTCTTCATGTGGGCTCCAACATCCATCCTGTGGGAAAGATCTTGCAAAGACAAGAAGTACGCCCTCCAAGGGCTCACAAGTCACAAGTATCATGCCAAGTTGTAATGTCCCTTTCCAAATGAGTCTTATAGAAGATTGGCGAAATAGCCTAAGTGATTCCCGTAGGCTATAGTCAATGGGGAAAAAGGGAATTGATTATTTATTTAATGTCATTGGAGCAAGAATTAATTAATTTTAAGGGGTGACATTGAGTAAGTGGAAAAAAGGCGCTTAAGTGACTATGGAGAATATGAAAAGTCACTTAAACTTATTAAAAGGTAAAATGGTTACAAAAGAGTCAACCAAAGAATAAAAAGGGAAAAGTAGGGCGCCCTCTCTCATTCTTGACTAGTTATTTTCTAAAACTCATTTGAGAGAGCTCTTTGTGGCTTTGCGAACTATTGGGCCAAAAACCCTAAGGGAAATTTCAGATATTGGTTTCAATGGTGAAACATATCCACCCTAGCTAGTCATTTGGAGAAGAGATCATCCCGGTTTCTTCCTTGTGCTCCATTGGTAGCATAATTTTCTTTGTGGCAGTGACTTTCTCTTAATTTGTAGTAGAGTTTCTGTGCTTGTGGCAGTTGAGCTTCATTGTGGAGGACGCATTTGGGTCTATGAGGGTCGACCTTGTTTGAGGAGACGAGCTCCTTAATGCTATGGGCTTGTTTTTTCCTTTGGGACAAGTTTGCAATTAGTGGGTCGAATTCTGAGTTTGGGAGGTTAATTTTGTAATGTTCCCAAGCCAATTTTTTCGCTGGAAACACTAACTGTTCACTGTCTATTGTTGTTTGGATGTGTGTTTGCAGGTTTGCTCATGAAGTTGCGTATTAGTGTTTATATGTTTGATTATCAAAGCATGTAGACATGGATCTGAAGATGCATCATAAAGAAAGACAAGATATTACAAGAGACACCAATATGGAACCAAAATAACTCAGATCTGACCTTTATTTAGATAATATAGAAAATCTGGTACAACAGATCTGCAAATCTAGAAGAATATCAAATAAAGCCTCCAACTGGAATAAGAGCTTCTACAAAATGCTCAAGACTGAAGATATAAGCCTCCCAAGGCCAGATAATAAGATGAAGCTAGATACAAGATTAACTTCTTTCCCTCCAAGGTTCAGATCCAAACCCCCCTGGCTAAGCTGCACCCTTCTGGATGGCTATATAAACCCAATAATTCGACTCTGTTGCTGGAAGCTTCCAAATGCCCTGAAATTAGATGGAATAGTAGATCGAGGCAAGACAAACCCTCTCCCGAAGTCTTAGAATGAAAGGTAGAGATCTGCTCCTCCAATAACTGAAAACCCAAACTGAGTTGTGCCCTCCTGGAAGACTGCAGAGACCCAATAATTCTGCCTCCTTGCTAGGAGCCTCCAAATGCTATGTAACTTGTTGGAAATGTAGATCGGGGCTAGACAAACCCCCTGGTGAAGTCTTCAGTTGAATACTAAAGGTTTTCTCCTCCAACTAGCTAAACCCCCTTCTGCAGTGCACCCTCCTGGATGACTGTAGAGACCCAATAATTCGGCATACATGCTAGGAGCCTCCAAATGATATGAAACTTGTTGGGAATGTAGATTGGGGCAAGACAAACCCCTTGGTGAAGTCTCCAGCTGAATAATGAAGATCTGCTCCTCCAAACTGGCTAAATCCCTTTCCACAGTGCACCCTCCTTCTCTCCAACTCTTGCCAAGCTCCAATAAATCAAATGGCAAGTAAACCTCTCTCCAAATATGCTAGGAATGATGGCTAAGGCCCTACAGAGAAAACCCAGATGTCCAATAGTCCAAAAACCTCCTCTATCTCCTAGATCGAACTCTTCTTCCTTCAATGGTGTGCCCTCCTTGCTGGAAACCCCCAAGGTTGCGCCCTGTTCCTTCCCCTAGTGCTTGATGGTACCTGTAGCTGCTGTAGAATGGTGTGGGTGGAGTATTGCATCCCCGAGACCAAGCTTGGATCAAGAGAGGTGGGATCTTTCACCACCGAGTTGATCTCTAGGGTTTGTAGTCTCAAAACCCTCAAAATTGTTTGTGCTCAAGAGCCCAAATGAAAAATGTAATAATAATCTAGAATGAATGAGAAGTGTGCCCTTCCTTTCTTTTATACTCCAAATCTATTTCTCTGTTGAGTTAGTTAACCCCTAGGGTTAACTCCTAGCTTTTCCCCACATGCTCTTTTCTTTCCTTTAGTTACCTTTTTCTCCCAAAGTCAACTCAATAATATAACGTTGTGCTTAGGAAATGGCTTTTGGTTGACTTTGTCGCCATAATGCATGAGACTATAGTCTAGTGGGGACAACTAGACTACTGAGTCTCTCCAAACCTCTTCATCAAGAGATGGGGGACATTACAGTCTCCCCTACTAGAAATTGCTTGCCCATAAGCAATTCTGACCTTGTCCCCTGTAGCACCCGTTCATCTTCCCAAGTAGCGTCCTCAATAGGTAAATTCTTCCACTTGACCAAATATTCCTTGATGCTCCTCTTCCTTAATCTCCTTTCCCGGACTTCTAGTATCTCTTCTGGTACCAATATCAATTTCCGCTCTTCATCCAAGGGTGGCAGTTCCTCAATAGGAATGATGTGTTTGCCTATGGCTCTCTTCAGGCATGACACGTGGAAAACATTGTGTATTTTGCTGCCCTGTGGTAGATCAAGCTCATATGCCACGACCCCTACCTTCCTGTTAACCCTGTATGGTCCAAAGAAGCGAGGTTGGATATTTTCTACGCCCGTCCTCTTAATGGATGCTTGTCTGTATGGTTGAAGCCTCAAGTCAACCAAATCACCAACCTCAAATGTGTGCTCCACCTTGTGCTTGTCTGCCTTAACCTTTTGTTGATTTTGTGCCCTTTGCAGGTGGTCCTTAAGTTCTCTCAGAATATCCTGACTTTGCTGAATCCAGTCCTGAACCATGGGAGCCCTGCTGTTGCCAAAGACAATCTCTACAAAGGAGAGGGGATCATAACTGTATAAGGCTCTGAATGGTGGCATACCAATAGACATATGATGGGTGGTGTTGTAGCAATATTCCCCCAAATGAAGCCACTTAACCCATGCCTTCTGCTGCCCTGACACATAATTACGGAGGTAGCCTTCTACCCACTTGTTGACTATCTCTATTTGGCCATCAGTTTGAGGATGATAGTTGGTGCTAGGGGTTAAGGCCGTACCTACCAACCTGAATAGTTCCTGCCAAAAGGTGCTCATGAACCTGCTGTCGCTGTCACTCACAATGGTTTTGGGTAAAGCATGTAATATGAAAACCTCCCTGAAGAACAAATCTGCGACCTGTGCTGCACTGAAGTCTGTGGCAATGGAAAAAAAATGTGCAAACTTGGTTAACCTATATACCACCACAAAAATGCAATCTTTGCCCTGTGCTTTGGGAAATCCCGTGATGAAGTCCATAGATATGCTTTCCCATTTGTGCTCAGGGATGGAAAGTGGTTGCAGTAATCCTACTGGATGAGTGTGCTCATCCTTTTTTACCTGACAAGTGGTGCATTCCTTGATGTGGCACATCACATCTTCCTTCAAACCTTTCCAAGTGAATCTTTCCCTTATCTGCCTGTATGTCTTGATGAACCCTTGATGTCCTGCTACTGGTGAATCATGGCATGCTTGTAGCACTTTGACTTTAAAGGTTGACTCGGGGACCAAGAAGATTCAACCCTTGTAATATATGATGTCATCCATAATTCTGAAGTTGTCATCCTATACTTGTCCATCCATCAATTCACATGCAAATCTGTTCTTTGAGTATTCCACAAAAAGGTGGGCCTTCCAGTCAATTGAGATGTCGGTCATAGCATAAACTGATGGTCTTCTGGATAAGGCATCTGCCACCACATTATTCTTCCCTTTAACAAACTCAATGTCAAAGTCATAAGCCTGTATCTTGCTAACCCACTTCTGTTGCCTCTCATTTAAGTCCTTTTGATCCAAAAAGTACTTGGGGCTGTTGTGATCTGTTCTCACTACAAATTTTGCCCCAACCAAATATTGTCTGAACTTAGCCAATGCATGCATGATGGCCAACATCTCTTTGTCATAGATGGTGTAGAGAAGCTTAGGACCCCTCAGTTTTCGGCTTTCATCAACAATAGGGTGCCTATTCTGCATAAGCACTGCTCCAATGCCCTCCCCTGAGGCATCACACTCCACTGTAAAGGGTTGTGCGAAATTTGGTAGAGCCAATACCGGGTACGTACTCATCACCTTCTTCATTTTTTCAAAGGTCAACTGTGCTTCTGGATTCCACTTGAATGTTCCCTTCCTGGTCAAATCGGTCAAAGGTGCGCAAAGTTGAGAGAAGCCTTTGACAAAACTCCTGTAATAGCAACAAATGCCAAGAAACCCCTTCAATTCTGTGAGTGTCTTAGGTGTGGGCCAGTCAAGTATAGATTGTATCTTCTCTTGGTGTACCTGTACCCCTTTCACCGCAAGGATGATATTAGTGTCTCGAAGATCCATCACATAGAAATCTTGTGCCAAATCATGCCTGCCCAATGTAAGCTTCATTCCCGGAATATACCTGTCACAGGGCATAGTGTGCCCCCCTGCTACTTCCACACATAACCCTTCAAATTCAACTGTAGGTATGTGTCTTCTTTGCAGTAGGGATGAATCAATGAAGTTGTGTGAAGCACCCCCATCAATGAGAATTGGAACTTTCTTCCCTTGTAACACCCCTCTCATCCCGAAGGTGTTGAATTTGGGTACCCCACTGATGGATGCTAGTGTTTCCTTCTCATTTGTTGCAAGGCCGTGACTTGCATCCTCCTCTTCTGCGTTTTCGGTGGGATCTGCCTCCATGTTCTGTAGCTGGCCGAAACCTTCCTCCTCATCATCATAAATCACTTCAATGTAGTGAGCCTTGCCTTTGCCCATGCATTTGTGTGTTGGATCCCAAGGCTCTTTGCAAGTAAAGAACAACTGCTTCCTTCTCAATTCCCTCCTAGTGGTCTCATCCATTCTACCCCTTCCTCAGTCAAACCCCCTTTGGTCTCTCCACCCTTGGTTCATGGGAGGTCTTTGGTCTCTTCCCCCTGGGTTTAGAGGAGGTCTAGGGGTAAATCTAGTCTTTGTTGTTGATCCCAAGTCCCTAGTCTTCCATATAACATCCTGTAAGTTGGCAAGATTAAAATCCTTTACCCAACCCCTTAAGGGTTCCATCAACCCCTCTGTGAAGAGCATCATAAGTCTCGCTTGAGACACATCTTGCACCATAATTGCTATCCTCTGAAACTCCTCTATATATACCTCTGGTGACCCTGTCTTCCTGAGTTGGGTGAGTTCCCTAAAATGTATCTCTAGATCCCCCCGGTCAAATCTGTCAATAAGCCTCTGTGTAAGCAGTGATTTGATTGTGGTCCAACTTAGTTAACCCATGGTACCACCAGTCATGATCTTTGCCTTCCAAGTACATGGTGGCAAACTTGATGGCATCCATCTCTCTCATTGGGTTAAGTTGTAGGTAGGTATCAAGTTTCTGCACCCAAGCTTGTGTAGTCACCTTGGAAGATCCATCAAAGTATGGGATTTCCATCTTGCCTGCCTTGTGCTCTAGTTCATAATTATTCCTGTGATACTATTTGGGCTTATCCCTGAATTTGATCCCACAATATTGATCCAGTGTGACTTGCCTTTGGAACCCTGTGCTCAGTAAGCTATATTCCCTGGCATACTGCTCAAAATTGTCATCAATTTCATCTTGGTAGTTGTGTTGTGGCTGGTTATCCAAGAATGTAGGTAGGTAGGGTTTTGGGGTAGTTCTACTGCGTGTTAGCCCCTTAGGAGATCCCCCTCTAAAACTCCGCCCTTCAGTGTGGTAGTGAAAGTTCTGCTCTTGATGAGGTCTAGCTTCCCCATGAGATCCACTGGCTTCTTTGTTTGCATAGATTTCTGGCCCCTTTCCTGCATGGGTCAAATGTAATACGACATGCGTAATCTTATCCTGACTGGCATTTACTCTTTCCAAGGTCTCCTTCAACTCAAACTGCTGTAGAAATATCTGAGGTCCTATGAGGCTGCCATCTAAGGTCTGTCCTTGACCTTAGTATGGCTCTAAGTTTCAACTGTATGGCTGTCTTATTTTGCTGTTTTAGGACAGCAAACAATCATCCCACTTTCTGCTCAATGTTTTACAGGTTAGGTGCTCTTTTAAGGTGCCCTTGCAAGCGTTTTCTTATCTCAATGTTAGCAGATGCAATATAACTTAAAACACATAACACTACCTCTAGATCTTGAACTTTAAAATGCTGATATACACTTCTAAACATGCATAAATTTGACACAGGTACTTTTGGTCAACATGACCCTGGATAAAACCCCCCCGAGGAAAACCAGTTTGGGATATATGTCTATATAATGATGATCAAAGCAAGAGATACAAAAAGTAATGAAATACTATGGAACCTGTATACATAGCAAGCTCCTCACGAGCCTTGCCACAAGAACTAGAGAAAGAAGTGCCCAAACTGTGGTGCGCCCTCTCCCTTAGTTTCTCTCTGCACTGAACTGAAGCTCCCTAGCTCATCTGTGACCCAATGAAGAAATCCCTCCACACGAATGTCCTCTCCTATGCTGCCTCTCCACTGAAACTGTCAGAGCTCGAATCCTCCAAGCAGATTTGCTACCAGGTAGCTGCCAGTCCTCTCAACGTGTGCGCTCTCCTCCTAGCAGAAATGATCACCAGAAATAAACTGAGCCATATATTGAATGTCTCTCTCCATAGAAACAAGCACCCAAGCTCTCCTCTCCCTATGCATCAGATCTCATCTCAATCTGACAAGTCCTCCTCCTCTGATGAGCAAATGAAGGATAGTAAATGCACCCTCCTCCTCTAGATGCGCCCCTCCTCCATGTAATATGCTCCCTCTGAAGAATGAAGGCTAAGACTCCATGGAAATAATCTCCATGCAAGCTCCAAGCAACCAAGAGCCTCTCCTCAACCTCTCAAGGGTTTTGCTCAAACCCTCATGAAGTGCGCCCTCCTTCTCCTCAAGATTTGTGCCCCTCTTCTCTTCTCCAAAACTCTCAAGTGAAGAATGAGTCTCCAAAATACCTTTACCCTCTCTTTAGCCTCCTCATGCCAACCCTAAAAGATCAATGGCCTAGATTAGATCTAGCCAAGTCTAATCAATGGGTGAGATCAACTCCAAAAATCTCACTAAGAAAACCCACTTTCCTTAGTTTCTTTATGTCTATTAATTCACCCACATTGTGAATTAATTGTCACTGTATGACTTAAGTGACATATTTCACTTTTGACTTAAATCTCCTAAGTCAAAGTGAAATTAGAATCATAAAGTAAAGTATGAGGGTAATAGTCTCCCCCCTTTGTGCTTAGAGACTCATAAGCACATGGGGACCACTTTCCAAGGTACCCAAATCTCAACACTCCCTCTTATCGAGGAAAGTGCTCATCACCACCAATAACATCCCTATAGTGGACATGGTTGCCTCCTGGCATATGCTCGGTGAGTATGGCTGTACCCTGATCCCTGAAAGTGGACTCTGTCACAGATCTACTCAATCTGTATGATCTATAAATGACGCTGACTCTCCATCTATCCAAGATCATCTAGATCTCGGCATCACACCGAAGATCTCCACCTTGCTCTTCCACCAAGGATTTCCTCCGACTCCTAACCTCTCACCAAGAGTCTCTACTCTTGGCATCTCACCAAGAGTCTCCCCCTCTTGGTCTCTCACCAAGAGTCATGAACTTGGCCTCTCGCCAAGTCACCTCCACTTGAAGTGGATCTAGAACCCGATCTGCCCGTCTCAGAAGCTATGTGAGGCTCACGCCTCCATGGTGCCCTGCTTCTCCTCCTCATCGACCTCTGATGAACTGAAGCTGTAGCACCAACTCTCTGTCTACTCGGTTGCTCTAAAACTGTAGCTATACTGGGTGGACCAGTCACCCACTCTGAAGATGTCCAGGGACACTGAGTTTGATCTCCCTCTGAATCACTGCTGTGCGTCAGTCGGTCCTCATCAACTCTGTCTCCCCATCTAGTGTTGGATGGTGTAATAGCAGACAAGGTAGTCATGAATGCATACTCTCTGGCAAACTAATCACTGAACACTATCTCCTCTACTGTCGCTCCTAACACATCCTGCTTTTTCTTCTTCTTTGGACATTGTCCTGCATAGTGACCCATCTCTCCACAAGCAAAGCATCTCATTGTGCTCATGTCTCTCCTCTGCCCACTGCTGCTGCTGCTGCTCTCTCCTCCCTGTGGTGGGGTCCCAAACTTGGGACCCTGCCGACCTCCACGACCGGTCTTCTTCTTGCCCTTTGTCCAAAGAGCAAGGTCCTCAACACCCTGAACTGTCTGCTGCTGCTGCTGCTGTCCAGAAGCCTTGACTGCTAGCCTAGTCTCCTCCTGGACGAAGTCATCCCACATCCTCTCCCATGTAGGCATAGCCTCCCTGGCAACAATGCCCCGTACAAATGGACCCCACGGTTTGGTGAAGCTATTCATAGCTTGCCTCACCAAAGAGTTAGGGTTCATAATCTCTCCGACGACTGCCAGCTCATCTCTGATCTGAGTGTATCTGCCAAGGAATGAAGTAACTGACTCATCCTCGAGCATGTGAATGCCCCTGAGTCGGTCATGAAGAACCATCTTCCGGTTCTCATTAGAGCTCTCGTACAACTTGCACAGAGATGCCCACATCTCGTATGCACAAGTCTTCCTAGTCAAGTGGGGAATAATGTGATCTCTCATAGCATCACATATGATCCTCTTTGCCTTGTTGTTCCTCTTCTTGAACTCTGCCACCAAGGCGGGTGCAGTGACAGGAATGGGAGGAACAACTGCCTCGACTATGTCCCATAGCTCGAGGTCCTCTAAGACAAAGACCATCCTCGCCTTCCAAGGCGACCAATTGCTAGCCCCGGCTAGCCTGTCCTCCACACGCATCTGAGATACTGACATGTCTACCAATTGCGCTCACTCTGATGCTCCCAATGCAAAGGAATGATGCCTCACTCCTGTCAACACAGGTGTGAAAAGAGGCAAGCGAATCCATGACCTCACTCCTAATCAGTAGGTGTGAAAATAGGTCGTCTCTACAGCCTCACTCCTGTCCACGCAGGTGTGAAAAGAGGCTGTCCACAAGTGTCAAAAATCAGCCAAACAAATCCGCCCACAACTGTCCACAAACACAGTAAGCTAGCTGTCCAAAATCTGCCCTGAGCTGTGCAACTGGCAATGAAAGAGAGGTGCCTTCAGATCTGAAGTTTACCCACTGTTTTGGACTGTAAACTTGCTGTCCAAAATAGCCAACAAATCTGATATAAAAACTTCTCCAAACTGCCCAAAAAGTGCTCCAAAATCAGCAAGTCTAAGTCACCTTTGGCTCTGATACCATGTAGAAATATCTGAGGTCCTATGAGGCTGCCATCTAAGGTCTGTCCTTGACCTTAGTATGGCTCTAAGTTTCAACTATATGGCTGTCTTCTTTTGCTGTTTTAGGACAGCAAGCAATCATCCCACTTTCTGCTCAATGTTTTACAGGTTAGGTGCTCTTTTAAGGTGCCCTTGCAAGTGTTTTCTTAACTCAATGTTAACACATGCAATATAACTTAAAACACATAACACTACCTCTAGATCTTGAACTTTAAAATGCTGATCTACACTTCTAAACATGCATAAATTTGACACAGGTATTTTTGGTCAACATGACCCTGGATAAAACCCCTCGGGGAAAATCAGTTTGGGATATATGTCTATATAATGATGATCAAAGCAAGAGATACAACAAGTAATGAAATACAATGGAACCTGTATACATAGCAAGCTCCTCACAAGCCTTGCCACAAGAACCAGAGAAAGAAGTGCCCAAACTGTGGTGCACCCTCTCCCTTAGTTGCTCTTTGCATTGAACTGAAGCGCCCTATCTCATCTGTGACCCAATGAAGAAATCCCTCCACAGGAATGTCCTCTCCTATGCTGCCTCTCCACTGAAACTGTCAAAGCTCGAATCCTCCAAGCAGATCTGCTACCAGGTAGTTGCCAGTCCTCTCAACATGTGCGCCCTCCTAGCAGAAATGATCACCAGAAATAAACTGAGCCATATACTGAATGTCTCTCTCCACAGAAACAAGCACCCAATCTCTCCTCTCCCTATGCATCAAATCTTGTCTCAATCTAACAAGTCCTCCTCCTCTGATGAGCAAATGAAGGATAGTAAATGCACCCTCCTCCTCTAGATGCGCCCCTCCTCCTCTAGATGCACCCCTCCTCCATGTAATATGCTCCCTCTGAAGAAGGAAGGCTAAGACTCCATGGAAATACTCTCCATGCAAGCTCCAAGCAACCAAGAGCCTCTCCTCAACCTCTCAAGGGTTTTGCTCAAACCCTCATGAAGTGCGCCCTCCTTCTCCTCAAGATTTGTGCCCCTCTTCTCTTCTCCAAAACTCTCAAGTGAAGAATCAGTATCCAAAATACCTTTACCCTCTCTTTAGCCTCCTCGTGCCAAACCGAAAAGATCAATGGCCTAGATTAGATCTAGCCAAGTCTAATCAATGGGTGAGATCAACTCCAAAAATCTCACTAAGGAAACCCACTTTCCTTAGTTGCTTTATGTCTATTAATTCACCCACATTGTGAATTAATTGTCACTTTATGACTTAAGTGACATATTTCACTTTTGACTTAAATCTCCTAAGTCAAATTGAAATTAGAATCTTAAAGTAAAGTACGAGGGTAATAGTCTTCCCCCTTTGTGCTTAGAGACTCATAAGCACATGGGGACCACTTTCCAAGGTACCCAAATATCAACAACTGCCCCTTGCGCATTGCCTCCTGGTTTTCTTGTAGATGTTGCACCAGTGCACTTTCTGTTTAACGTATGGAGTGTTGTAAGTCTTTTGCAAATCTTGCTAAGACTTGTGGCTCACTGTCCTCACCCGAACCTTCCATTTCTGCCTCTGGTTCGCCTGTCTGCTTTCTGCGTCTGCCCATATAGATACCACTGAATTTATGCATGCGCTAATCCTCACTGACTGGGAGGATCAATGCTCTGATACCATTGTAATGTTCCCAAGCCAATTTTTTCACTGGAACTATTCATTGTCTACTGTTGTTTGGATGTGTGTTTGCAGGTTTTCTCATGAAGTTGCGTATTAGGGTTTATATGTTTGATTATCAAAGCGTGTAGACATGGATCTAAAGATGCATCATAAAGAAAGACAAGATATAACAAGAGACACCAATATGGAACCAAAATAACTCAGATCTGACCTTTATTTAGATAATATAGAGAATCTGGTACAACAGATCTGCAGATCTGGAAGAATATCAAATAAAGCCTCCAACTAGAATAAGAGCTGCTACAAAATGCTCAAGACTGAGATATAAGCCTCCCAAGGCCAGATAATAAGCTGAAGCTAGATACAAGATTAACTTCTTTCCCTCCAAGGTTTAGATCCAAACCCCCCTGGCTAAGCTGCGCCCTTCTGGATGGCTGTATAAACCCAATAATTTGGCCCTGCTGCTGGAAGCCTCCAAATGCCCTGAAACTGGATGGAATAGTAGATCAGGGCAAGACAAACCCCCTACTGAAGTCTCAGACTGAAAGGTAGAGATCTGCTCCTCCAATAACTGAAACCCCAAACTGAGTTGTGCCCTCCTGGAAGACTGCAGAGACCCAATAATTCGGCCTCCTTGCTAGGAGCCTCCAAATGCTATGTAACTTGCTAGAAATGTAGATCAGGGCTAGACAAATCCCTTGGTGAAGTCTCCAGCTGAATACTGAAGGTCTGCTCCTCCAACTAGCTAAACCCCCTTTTGCAGTGCACCCTCCTGGATGACTGTAGAGACCCAATAATTCGGCCTCACTGCTAGGAGCCTTCAAATGATATGAAACTTGTTGGGAATGTAGAACGGGGCAAGACAAACCCCTTTGTGAAGTTTCCAACTGAATAATGAAGATCTGCTCCTCCAAACTGGCTAAATCCCTTTCCACAATGCGCCCTCCTTCTCTCCAATTCTTGCCAAGCTCCAATAAATCAAATGGAAAGTAAACCTCTCTCCAAATATGCTAAGAGATGATGGCTGAGGCCCTACAGAGAAAACCCAGATGTCCAATAGTCCAAAAACCTCCTCTATCTCCTGGATCAAACTCTTCTTCCTTCAATGGTGCGCCCTCCTTGCCGGAAACCCCCAAGGTTGCGCCCTGTTCCTTCCCTGACTGCTTGATGGTACCTGTAGCTGCTGTAGAATGGTGTGGGTGGAGTATTGCATCCCCGAGACCAAGCTTGGATCAAGAGAGGTGGGATCTTTCACCACCGAGTTGATCTCTAGGGTTTGTAGTCTCAAAACCCTCAAAACAGTTTGTGCTCAAGAGCCCAAATGCAAAATGTAATAATAATCTAGAATGACTGAGAAGTGCGCCCTTCCTTTCTTTTATACTCCAAATCTATTTCTCTGTTGAGTTAGTTAACCCCTAGGGTTAACTCAGCTTTTCCCCACATGCTCTTTTCTTTCCTTTAGTTACATTTTTCTCCCAAAGTCAACTCAATAATATAACGTTGTGCTTAGGAAATGGCTTTTGGTTGACTTTGTCCCCATAATGCATGAGACTATAGTCTAGTGGGCACAACTAGACTACTGAGTCTCTCCAAACCTCTTCATCAAGAGGTGGGGGACATTACAAATTTCCCCAAGGGAGAAACGCGGGTTCTTCTTGTCTGGTCATCTCTTGGAAGATGGGCGCATATCTGGACTAGGAGGTCAAGTTCTCACTTTCATAAACAAAGATTTACAAAGGGACCTGAGTTACTTGTAAACATGTCACTATTCTTTAAGAGGGAGATTATATTTGCTGGGTTCAACTTACTTTTCCCCCAAACCGAGTTCTGGAAAGTAAGGAGCGATTTCTCCCTATGGGTCAACTTCTTTTACAACCATAGCAATGCCATTAAAGCAATTTCTAAACATCACTGCTCTTCCAGGGAATAGAGACTGTTATCTGAAGTATACCAAGCATATCTGTGAGTTCTTCTGATGTATTTTCTAGTTCTTTGTTTGTTGGAAATGAAATAAACATATTTTTGTTGTGTAATTTCCTTGAATATAATCAGTTGTGTGTGTATTGTGGGTTTCCTATTCTTGTTGTGTATATCTCTATTGTATTAAAATAGTTAATTTGGCATATTCAAACCACATGAAACCAACTATAAACACTCCAGAAACCAAACAAAAAACCACAAGAGTGAATTTGGGGGTTCTAAGCAGTGAGAAAGCACCTACAACCTAAGTGTTTGACGAAAGTCATTGCACAGAAAAATTATATAATTTGCTATAGAAGTGGGAAAAATCATAACAATAGTACATAGGTACATTACAGTGGTATCAGAGCCTCAGTCCTGCCATCCTGAGGGGATTTAAAAATTCATGAATCAAGGAGATGGAGAAGGGTATATCAGCTACAGAAGTAGAAGGTAACAAGGGGCAGAAAACATTTTTCACCAAGAAGAAGAGGTAGAGCAAAACCAACCAGAGGCAGAACAAGAAGTGACTATGGGGGATTAGAATGAATACAGGGCTTTGCAAATTTTAGAGGGTATACAAAATGGGCAGCAACAATTAGCAAAACTATTGGCACAATTGATTGCTACCAACCAGGAAAACCATAACCATGGGGGAAATAAAGGTGGAGCACTAATGGACACCATGGGGTAACAATGGTGTAGTGGGTCCGAACAGGAATAATGGAAACCATGCAGATGGCAACAATAACCATAGTCCTGCACAAATTGGTACTAGAACCACAGGAAGAATCAGTCCCAAACCGCTTTTACCTCAGTTCACTGTGAACTAACAAGCAGTGAATCAAGGACAACAAGGTCAGGGTGAGACCTTTGATAATTATTGGAGGGAGTACCAGGCTAGGGGTGCGGATTTTCAGGTTTCCATGTCCCTACAAGACTACTACAATATCAATTATAGGAACATGCCACGAGAGGTGAAAAAGGGTCAGCAGAACGTTGATCTCATGAGGAAGATTGGGAAGCTCACCATCCCTTCTTTTGATGGTTCGAGTAAATCCACAACTAGAGCATGGGTTCAAAAGTTGGATACCTACTTCCAGCTTAACATAATGATAGAGGAATAGGCGATTAAATTCGCTACCCATGGATTGGTCACCTTGGGACATGCTACCATCACCTCTTATTTGGACTTCACACAGAGGTTGATGGAGTGGTTTGATATGAAAGATCCGGAGCTACATTTCAGAGAGATGGCACAACTCAAACAAGTTACCGGATGCTTACATCACTGATTTTCAAAGGATTGCAGTCACAATGACCGACATATTTGAGCAAATATTGGTGATGTTGTTCACGGAGGATTTATTCGAGCCATTGCATGGTTCGGTAAAGGCCTTCAAACCAAAGACGCTACATGATGCTATTATCTGGACAGGGGACATGGAGGATGCGGTCCCAAAGACAAAAAAAAATCTCCAAACCGTTCATTCCCCAAAAGAACAAAGACAAGAAGCCTTTTCAGAAAGAAGGTATGAGTAAGGAGAAGATGGATGAGGCAACTCATAATGAGTTGAGAAGGAAGAAGCTTTGCTTCAACTGCAAGGACCCATGGGAATCTGGGCACATATGTATGGGCAAGGGCAAAGCACATTACAGAGAAGTGCTTTCAGACAGTGAGGAGGAGGAGGAAGCAGAGCAGGCATAGGATTGTGAGCAGGACAAATCAACTAAGGAGCAACCACATGAGGAGGCCAAGAGTGGAGCCATCGCCACTCTATCGAGTGTCCCCAAATTTCACACCTTCAGGATCATGGGTGTTGTACAGGGTCAGCGAGTCACGGTATTGATTGATGGTGGGGCAACCCACAACTTTATCGACTAAGCCTAGGTGGCTAAGAGAGGCATCCCTATGGTGGATTTTGAGGGGTTTGATGTAGCAATAGCTGGTGGGTGCATTATGCCTTACACACAAAAGATCCCACAATTACGAGTTGTGTTGGGTAACCACACAACCACTGATGACTTCTACGTAATAGAACTGCCAGACACCAATGTCATATTGGGGGTCCAATGGCTTGTTTCCATATGAAAACATTCGGTGGACTACTAAGCTATGGAGTTGGTGTTCAAAGCAACAGATGGTAAGAAGGTAGTTTTGAGGGGCATGTCAAATGATGCTCCCAGGATCGTTTCAACTAAACAGATGGAGGGTATTTTCAGACATGGGGATGTCACCTATGCAACAAAGTGCTTGATTATGACTGAGAAACCTTCAAACAACAACCATCAATATCATATAGACATACATACACAGTTCAGTAAACATGACTGAGTCTTTGGGCAGATACCTCCCGGGAGACTGTTATCCCCTATCCTAGGGATAACTAAGGAGATCATGTCTCGAGGCCCACAGGTCCTAGACATGGAGTGCCGAGAGTTGGATGACTTGAGCATGGCCCCAGAGGGCCCCTCTTTTCTTCAGTGCATCCCATCTATCAACAACAGCAGTATCCATCCCACCAGCCTGGTCCTGAAGTAGCAATAAGTCTTGCTCCATGAGGTAATGAGTCCAGTTATCATGGTATGTGCCACTCTGATTATTGAAGCACTTGAATATGGTGCACTGAATTCTCCTTCATTTCATAACGTTTGCTTGGAAATTATGCTCTTTAACTTGTTCATACCTAGAAGGGTGACATGATGCCCTAGTAAGTTAATCTTCCTTTAGGATGGGTTGCCACTGGGTGGGTCTATGAAAGGTCATCGCCCATTCCCTCCATACTTACCATTTTCCATCTTTATTTCTCTCACCGTCCCCCACCTTTGTTCAAGCATTGGGTTTGCCACACTAGGAAGGGTTGTACCTTGCCTTGTGGGAAGAAGGGGCTAAAGGCCCAAAGGGTAAAAGTAGCTAAAAAGAGTTAAAAGACAAAATGAAACCTTTGAGATGCTTCGCCCAGGGATTTATGAGAAATCAGTAAAAAGCTTCTCAGTAAGAAAAGGGAACCCATAAGATAAATCAAAACTCAAGGTACTAGTTGGTGGATGGGAGGTCTCATCATGAGCCAGTCTATTAAGACCATGGGCATGTAGTAGTATGACACTACCCTCTATCTAGTCACCAAATCTGGGTAGTGGCCCTCGGTGGCATAGCCAAGAGAAAGGGGGTCTCATCACGAGCCAACCTTCTCATCTCCGTGAAATGCTTGTGGGTAACACTATCACTTCTAGCGCCAGGACAGTGTCTCTAGCTCTTCCCTTGAAGCATGCAAGAAAAAGACCAAAAGTAATAAAGCTAAGAATAAAAGGCATTGAACAGGCTAGGAAACAATGGCATCTATGATAAGGTGCAACTCGCCCTCTACAAAGGCCCCCACAGGTAAGATCTACATTTCCTTGTTATCACTGCACCCTGTGCCCAAACACTTCCCCCATGCCACTTCATACACACTTACATGACCTAGATTGGTTCTCACCTGGGAAACACACAAACTTAAGGAGGATTAGCCCAATAAGACATCCTGAAACCTTCTCCAAACCTGACTTGTTAAACTGGATAATGTCTTTGAGCATTTGTTTGGGTAAAGGGGAGTTTGATGCACATGTTCGGGTCATTTGATTATTAGATGTGATTGACATTGCTATGATCCTTGTGACTTATGAACCCCTGGAGGGCGTACTTGTTGTTGCTGCAGGACCTTGCCCGGTGGACAGGTACATATGGGGGAATGATTAGCTCGGACCTCCATGGGGCTGAAAGCCCACAAATGGATGCTGTGACCCCCACTAGGGGCAGAGAGACATCAAACACTTGCATCGGGAAGAAAGAAGGACATTTCCCTTGAGACACTCTGGTAGACCTAGACCCAGGGGGATCTTTCCCTTCCACCTGGACGTTGACCCTTGAGAGCCCACAACATCATCATTTTGACCCAGTTGTCATCCAGAGCTGGGGTGTTCATTTATGAGGGCAGTTATGTGTTGGTTGGCACGTGTGGCATCATACAGGGCCTTTGGAGGCCAAACATTTTGCATGTGGGGCCCAACGTTCCACCCTAGGGGCTCAACATCACCCTAGAAGGGCATGACGTCGCCCTTGGAAATGATCTTAGGGTTTAATTACTTTCAATCAGTGTTACCAACATCGACAACGACAAAATATCGCCGAGGGTCCAAAAACAAAAATATCGACAAAATTGGGGAAAATATCGGTAAATATCGAAAAATGTCGTAAGAACGAAAAAAATACAAAAATATTCATTTTTTTCAATTTTTTAAATATCTAAAGCATCAATAACATCAAATAAATGCATATCTACATAAATATGAAAAGAGAACTCATATATAAGATGTATAATATGTCTAGTAAACTCGAACACATCACAGTCTACAAACCAACACTGAATCATGTCCTAAGTCTAAAGCCTCAAAATATCATCAAAAAATATAATAAGTGACAAATATATCTCATCATCATGAGTCATCTACAATGAAATCAAATAAAGTCTAATGATTCGCTCTGCCCCTTTTACGGGAAAAGGTGATAGCTTTTCCTCTAGAGGAAGAAGCCCCTGGGGCTGACACTTGACTCTGATGTCCTGTAGAAGAAGCAAGAGCTAGACTCTGGTGTCCTCTACTGATGCTACTGCCAAGTACAACTCCCTTTGTCTAAGTCCATGAAGATGGTGGCAAACTTTGCTTTGTAACATCCCCCTCCGCCTCCTCCTCCTCTGCTATTGCCCCCTCTACCTCCTGTTGTATCCAATCAGGCATCGATTCCAAGATAGGCCTCTTGAACTCAACCCTCCATTCATCATTGGTGTCAATCCCATCCAACGAAACGATGTCCACATTAGGTGTTTTCTGAATCTGCCTCACCAACAATCAGAGATTGTAGTAGACATATACCATGTCATTGAGGCGTTGGGATTCCAACCTGTATGAGGGCCATAAATTACAAATTAATAATAATATTATAATTTTAATTTTAATTTATAATGAATTAAAAATTTAATTTATAATGAATTAAAATTTTAATTTGAAAATTTGTAACCTGTTGCGCTTCTTGGTGTGTATTTTATCAAATGCACTCCAGTTGCGCTCGCATCCTGAAGAGCTACATGTTTGGATAAGCACCCGAATGGCAAGTTTTTGTAGATGGGGTACTCTACCACCATAGCTTGTCCACCAAGCATCTACAACAAATCAGAGAAACATAAGAAAAGACATTCAAATTTGAAAGTTAAAAGTTGAAAGTTACAAAGTTGAAAGAAAAGACATTGAAAGTTGAAATTTGAAATTTAATGAAGTTTACTTGGCATTTTGGTCTTCCTATCAGCTATAGCCATCTGAAAGCCAAAAGTCCCACCAGACATCCTATATATTTCCATTTCTTTGGAAATCTCTGCGCGTTCTTCATGACTTAGCAACATTCTCTCAACACATGTGAGGAATCCTTCCATAACCTCAACATCAAATCTAAAACCACATGAGTAAGAGAATGCGGGATTGAGGTAAATCCCTGCAGCATGAATCGAGCGATGAAGTGTATTGTTCCATCGTTGATCAATCACTCCCCATATTTGTAGTTGTCTCTGAAATCCATCATCTCCCTTGTCATCATAGTAGGCACGGATGGCTTCTTTGGCCCTATCCATGGCCTCATACAAGTAGCCCATTG
>ML778763.1:118050-132427 GCA_009831015.1 Picea engelmannii
TCATACAAGTAGCCCATTGTGGGCTTGTCTCCATCAACCAATCGAAGAACCTTTACCAAAGGTTCGCTAATGGCAACCACCTCCTCCACTCCCACCCAGAAGCTCTCCTGGTATGACACAAGCCTACATATGGCCTCCCCCTCAGGTTTACGGTTGAATGATAAATCATCCCACTCATGTGAAACAAACATCGTCTTCAGGTCTCGCATACAAACCAAGATAGATTGAAGAGATATGAAGCTAGTGGCAAAGCGCGTGATTGCAGGACGCACCAACTCCTTGTTATTTGTGAATCTTCTCATCAAGCTAAGCACAGATGCATGATTATATATGAATTTTGTGATGCTCTTGGCCGATTCAACAATGTCCTTGATATAAGGAACGTTTCCCATATTCTCTAAAATCAAATCTATACAATGTGCAACACAAGGAGTCCAAAACAATGTAGGATACCTCTGTATAAGCATCCTACCTGTAGCAACATAGTTAGCAGCGTTGTCCGTTATGACTTGGACAACATGTTGTGGACCCACCTCCCGAATGAAATCATCCAATAAGTCACATAACAATGTTGCATCTTTAACATGTGCAGATGCATCAACATATTTAACAAACATTGACCCGTTGGAACAATTAACCAATAAGTTAAGAAGTGTCCTACCCTTCTGGTCCATCCAACCATCTGACATCACGGTGCATCCAATGATTTCCCATGATGCCTTAAGCTCCTCCAATCTGCTAGCACAATCAATCTTTTCATTCTAAAGGATAGGCCCTCTCAACTCCTCATAGGTAGGGGCCTTGTACCTCGGGCCAACAACAACAATTGCATCAAGCATTGGTTGATAGAATGGGTTGTTCTTGGCAATGTTAAAAGGAATGTCACTCCATAAGAAACACTTACCCACCAACTTATCGGCCTCTTCCTTCTCCTTTTGTTTTACCATTGACCTGATAGAAGGTTGTGCACCAGGTGTGGTTCTAGAAACAAAATACGTTGAGGTAGAAGGTGGAATTGAAGCAGCTGAACTTCCCTCCTCAGATATTCCATGGTTTGCAAATTGAGCTTTCTTGGCTTTGTTGTAATCTCTGGTTAAACCCAACTCCTCAAGTGCTTTGTTGGCAATATGCATGATTTCCGCAGTTGAATTTGGGCAAATATCCACTTCATGTCGCGGGATTCTTGCAAGGTGGTATTTCAGCCAGGTAATTCCCCCCATCATTCTCACCTTACACAACTTGCAATACAAAGTTTGTCTATTAAAACCCCCCTCGGGATCACCATATTCCCACTTAGGATCCAATTTTCTCGGCATTTTCAATCTTCAAGTGATCAAACCTAGGGCACAAAAATAGTGGAAAAAATTTAAAATCACCATTTAACTTTTAAAGAATCAAGATTCAAGATAATACAATCTACAAGTAAACTATAATAGTAACTTACTAAATACAAATGTTCAAAATGGGGGAAAAGGTGAAAACTGATAAATGAAAAAAATTAAAAAAAACCTATCATAAATTTGCAAAAATATAAAAAAAAACTATTGGAAATCAATCCACACTCCAAAATAATTTTATGACAGCTAAAAACAACAGTCCCTAACTACCAAGATGAAGGATACATTGCCAAACTAAAAAAAATAAAAAAATAAATAAATGGTACAACCTGTTGCCCATACCTGCAAATGCGCCCTTGCTTGAGAGAAATCAATCCCAACTTCACAATAAACAGGTTATAGTGCTCAAAATCTCGCTCCTCCTCGTCTTTGGCTGAAGGCAAACTCGTCTCTTTCTCCTTTGCTCTCCAAACCCCACACTTCACTTGCAAAATGACAAAAAAAAATGTGAAAATCGGGCTTTATTTCCGGCCCTGTCCGCCTGCCCGAGATATTTTGAATCTTTGCGCGATATTATCGCGCTATTTACGATAATATCGTGATATTTTCAGAGGGGGTAAAATATCGCGCTATTTTTGCTGATAATATCGTCGTTGACTGTTTTGCCGATAATATCGCCAATATCGCGATGTTGGTAACAGAGCTTTCAATTGGATTTTTGATGTAATTTGGCTAGGTCGACCTTTTTATGACCTAATTTTAATTAAAGCTCATTGAAACTATATAAATAGAGAGAAATTACTCTCATTTTTTCATCATCACTCACCACACAAGTAGTGTGGTCTGAAATTTGCGCCCTTTTGGGAGTTATTGGCTGAAATTTTAGGCGCAGTTGCTTTTGGAGGCTAAAAGTTGCAACTTGGATCATTTCTTGGTGAAGTTACTTGGCATTCTAGGGTTTTATGGCTTGATTATTCTTGGTGAAGTAAGTAAATCTGCAATTCTTCATTTTATTTGAATGGTTTATGGTAAATTTGCTTATTCATGTTAAAGATTATGAAATTGCTTGCTTTACAAACCCTAGGAGTAAAGGACTTAATTTGCTACTTCTTTACTCTTCATTTGCTAGACCTTGCTAAGAAGATTTTGACCTAGGTAAACATCTAGAACCCTAAATACTAGCACTTTAGAAGTCATTATCTAGTCAATTGTTGCTTCAAGTACTTGATGGCCAACTCACCCTCCACTCTTCCTCACTTGCCATTCCCACTTTAACCTAAAAGCTACACGCCTTCCTTAACTGGATGTTCTCTTGGCTTGGATCTTGACATTCATCAAAGATCTAAGAAGGGTCTCTTTGGCCTCTCATGCTATAAATGAGAGTCTCCCCTCACTCTTTCCTCACCATTCTTCTGAGTATTGTTATGCTACCAATTTCTTGCCATCACACACACACTCTCTCTCTCTCACATTATTGTTCATCTTGCTTCACCCATTTGTTCTTGAAGAGCTTGGAGCAATTTTGTTGCTACAACCTCTTCCATTGATAATAAAGAAATAGCTTTGGAGGACTCAGGGATTTCAAGACTTGTCTGGAGGCTCCATTTGTTCATGAGGTGATATTGCAATTTGCTTTGAATATTATTGTGTTAGTGAGTAGATTGTTGGGTAAATTAGTTTACTTAGCTAGGCTTAGTAATTGTATAATTGCTAGCTTATATGGTTTGAATTCACTAATGAATAAACTATGTTATGTTATTAGTGCATGCAATCATTATCTACTTTGTCTCACATCTTATTTGAAGCTTGCAGGTCATTTCAAAGAGTGTTGTTGGGATAAATCCGAGCAAGGATCTACTCTCAATACTCACTAAAACTTCACAGCTTTCTAATTATCTTTATGCTTCATTCATATTCTGATTTTGGGTGCTAACTTGCTTAGATAGGTCAATAAATTCATATAATTTTCTGGTTTTTACATGCGGGAAACTTCTGTTGCAAAACAAAAAATTTCCTTAGCATTGTGAGTGTGTTGCAGCGCAAATCAACAAGCAATAGCTCGCTGATTTTTGCAGATTTCGCTAGGTCAAGGGTGCATGCTGCCCGTTTTCAAGCACAACACAACTCCAGAAGCCTCCTTTCAAAGTGATAACTCTATCCTCTTTTTCTTCTCTATCTCAAATGTTGTAAAGCAAGCCCAAAGGAGGGTACCCAAGTGGCTTGCATTCTGTTCATTTCAGTTTTTCTTTCCAAGCTTTAGTTTAGTTTTTGTTTGTCTTTTGCTTCATAGCTTAGCTAGCTTAGTTGTGATATCTCAATGCATATTAAAAGCTAAAATTATCTAGAGTAGATCTCACACAACCATTGCTAGCTTAGAGCCCGTGGAGGCATAGTTAGAATCTTTTACATTCTCGTTTTTTGTTGCATGCAAGTCATTTATTTCTCAAGTATTTACTTTTCACACATGCATGCAAACATGGACAACTTAACGGTTTGAATAATCATTTTTCAATTCCGCAAATTATTTCAAGTTCTTTACTTTTCACATGCAATAATCTCACAATTTAAGGACTTCAATCTTAATAACTTTCATTTCAGTTTTGGGTCCCCTAGGCCTTTTTCCGAAATTCAAATATTCATAGTAATACACTTTGGCACTTTTGAGCAAGCTTTAAGCACTCAAACACTTCAATACTTAGTCCTTAAGCTTAACAATTTATTAGACTTAATAGGACACCTTTACCAACCATCTTTGCCATTTAAAACGGGATCAGAGGAAGCAACGGAAAGGTGCTAGGCCGGGGATGGTCTTGTGGCGCGCGACATCCTTTTTTGGAAGTAATCTTATCTTAGGACTGACTTGTGGAGCTAGGGTAGGCCTTGTTGCCTTACTTCTTGAGCACCCAACAGTTACTTGGTAATTGGGGGAGGAAAGTATTGGGTTGACACTTAGATAAGATTTAATCTCATTTAACCATCTTAATTAATCCTTGGTCTACAACTCTATTTGCAATTTACATTTACACTTGCAAGCACATTGATCTCATATCTACATTTACATGCAAGTCATTTTATGCGTTGTGGATTAATCTTCTAAGTGGTTATATCTTAATTTCGGAACATTTACTTTTCAAGCACTTTATTCCTATTTTTGTGGTGTGATCCCTCAAGAAGCTGCGCATCCCCCTGGAGGCACTCTCTTGACTGGGTCTTGAGTCATTTTTGTCTTTGTGCCATTGATAAGCAATCCAATAGAGTAAGATCTATTGCGAGCATGCTTGGCTTGATGTGTTGATGGTTATCTTGTCTTGAGTATCTTTATTTCCTGCACATGCAAGCAACTTGTTAGTATTTGTACATCTTGTATCTATTGTATCTAGTTTAGTTTAACTTTGTATATCTTACATATTCTTTTGTATCTAAGTTTGCACCTTGATATTGTTGTAATTTTGTAATCTTTGTAAATCTATTGTAATTAAACTCCCCTTAATCTAGTTGACCCCTTGCCCAATCACTAGTCTTAGTTGTCTTAGGAAAAGGTTTTGACTGTCATCATATATTGTTGCATTCTGCATTGCTGCTTGACATCATAGGCTATATTTCCTCTGACCATTTAACTAATTAAAACCAACTCCTACAACTTTAAACTCTAAATCTCATCTATCTGCCCCCCTTGGCTTCCCTAGGAGTTAGCCTAGACGAAAGAGGTTCAAGTCAAAGTGACAGCGTGGACTTTGAACCTAGGCATTGTGCCTCTAAGGACACACTAAGTGAGCAGGACTTAACTCACGTTTGCAAGTTTGTATAAGGATGGCAACACACTCTAGCAAGTTTATCCTTAGGGTTTGGATATTTGAGGCCTTGAAGAGCCAACACCTCTTCCATCCATCTCTTAGCCTTAGGTAAGTATAATCATTGTGTCATTTCTTCCAAGAGAAAACCGTCACCTATAGACTCCATTACCCTATAAAGGCACTAGTCTACTCACTATAGTGATTGATTGATCAAAACAACTCTCAAACTATCTTCTTTGAAACATTTACTAACCTCTACTAACCCTATGCTACACTAACTCCTTAGTTAACTTGCTACTGTTGCAAATCTTTGCTACAACCATACTAACATACATCGATTGGATATATTTTCCTACATAACTTGCACTTAACTCATTCAAAATTCAATTGTGACAATTGCTAGTCAATCTACTAGATAAGTGCTAACTTTGTATGGTGTTTTCTTGCACTTTTGACCACTAGAATTTGTTGTTGCAAAAGATTGCTACATCCATCTAACTGCAGCAAATTCTCTGCAAAAGTGACTTATTTTGCTAGCTAGACATTGCCAAACTTGTTTATGACAAACTTTTATCATTAAGCTAGGTTAAAGTTATTTCTCCTTGTCATTTTCAAGCACTTTCAAGGCATAAATCTTGTGGTTATTATAAAATATTAATTGCTGTTATAAACTGTTGCATTGCTGCAAATTCATATGAGCTAGCTTACTTTTTGAAGGTTTATGGTCTTAAGAAGCACTAGCATTATATCTTTGTACTTGCAAGCAGCTATATTTTCTTGTTGTCTTGTTCTGGGCAGGTACAGCTTATTTACCTTTTGCTTCATCTCTATAAGACCATAAGAACCTTTTGAATTGAGTCACCAGTGAGAGGGGGGGACTTTCTTGCATCTTTTTCTTTAGTCATCAACCCTTTAGGTCACTGGGGATGTCTCCCCTGGGATACTTTGACATACTTCTAAATAGAAAGGGGTTTCTTATTAAGGTGACAGTGACAGGTCACCCCCTGTTATGCAAATCTTGCATCCGCTTGCCTTGGGCTTTGGAAAAGTATAGATTGTACAATAACAGAGATCACCCAACAGGGGATTGGAGCACACTATTGAGTTGGAGGAGGGAGACAAACCAATGATCACCACTCCCTACAGACATCCTAATAAATTTAAAGATGAGATCAAAAAGGCCATTAAGGAGTTGTTGGAGATGGGGCATATTAGGCCGAGTTTGAGTCCATTCGCTTCTTTTGCAGTGTTGGTGAAGAATAAGGATGGTACAATGCGAATGTGCATGGATTACATGGCATTAAATAAGAAGACGATAAAAAACAGGTACCCAATCTCCAGGATAGATGAGCTACTGGATGAGTTGCAGTGGCAGTATATTTTTCGAAGATTGATCTTCGATCGGGATACCACCAGATTAGAGTCAAAGAGTAGGACATTCCAAAAACTGCTTTCAGATGCCATTATGGGCATTATGAATTTTTGGTCATGCCATTTGGTCTAACCAACACACCAACTACTTTCCAATCCTACATGAATCGCATCTTCAAAAAGCAACTGAGAAAGTTTCTATTGGTATTCTTTGATGATCTCCTTATATATAGCCAGACATGGGAGGAACACTTGGCACATTTGGAGGAGATCCTGAGCATTATGGAGAAACAATCACTGTATGCCAAAGAGTCGAAGTGTGAATTTGGCATGACATGAATCTTATACTTGGGACACGTGGTCAGTGCTCATGGAGTACATAGGGAAAAGATACAGGCTATACTAGATTGGCCACTGCCCAAAATTATTTCACACTTATGTGGGTTCTTCGGGATTTGCAGCTACTATAGGCGGTTTGTTAAGCGATTTTCATAGTTGGTTGCACCACTCACAGATCTAACAAAGAAAGCGGCATTTAGGTGGACCGAAGAGGCTTAGAAGACATTCGATCGAATGAAGGAAGTGATGAGAACCTGCACAGTTTTAGCACTTCCTGACTTCACTCAGCCCTTTGTGCTTGAGTGCGATGCATCAGGTGAGAGGATATGAGCAGTTTTGATGCAGCAGAGGCATCCGATAGCATACAAGAGCAGAAATCTCAGAGAGTTGGAGAGACTCTACTCCATCTACGATAAGAAAATGCTCGCCATCATGCATGCCTTGGCGAAGTTTAGGAAATACCTGGTAGGTGGAAAATTTGTGGTTAAGGCAGACCACAACAACTTGAGGCACTTTCTGGGGCAAAAGGACCTGAATGAAAGGCAACAAAAAATGGGTTAGCAAACTGTAGGCCTATGATTTCGACATTGAGTATGTAAAGGGAAAGAAGAATGCAGTTGCAGTTGCTCTCTCCAGAAAACTAGAGGTGTTTTCACTTGCATAGGTTTCGGCTAATTGAAAATCTCATCTCTTGGTGGAATATTCCAAGAACAAATTTGCTTGTGAGGTGATGGACCGTAGTGTATAGGATGACAGGTACAAAGTGGTGGATGACATCATCTACTACAAAGACCGTATATACTTAGTCCTAGAATCTACACTAAAGGAGAAGATCATGGTGGCTATGCACGATGCACCACTGGCAGGGCATCCAGGATACTTCAAAACTTATAGGCAGATCAAAGAGAGGTTCACTTGGAAGGGCTTCAAAGATGATGTACTGAAGCATGTGAGAGAGTGTGTGACTTGTTAGCAGAACAAGTCAGAGCAGACCCATCCTGCAAGATTACTACAACCATTGCCCATCCCAGAGCAGAAATGAGAAAGTATATCTATGGACTTTATCTTAGGGTTACCAAAAGTCCAAGGCAAAGGTTGTATATATGTATTGGTCGACCGATTGACCAAATTTGCACATTTCTTTTCCATATCCTCCGAGTATAAGGCAACGCAGGTAGTGGAGTTATTCTTTAGATAGATATTCAGACTTCACGCGCTGTCAAGATATATTGTCAGTGACAAGGATAGCAGGTTCCTTAGCCCATTCTGGTAGGAGTTGTTTAGGTTGGTTGGCACAGAGTTGACTCCCAGCACTCGTTACCACCCTCAGACAAATGGACAGACGGAGATTGTGAACAAGCAGTTAGAAGGGAATCTACGTAAATACGTGTTTGGGCAACAAAAAGCATGGGTGAAGTGGTTGCATCTGGGAGAACACTGCTATAACACCACCTATCACATGTCCATCGACATGATACCATTTCGAGCATTATACGGTTATGATGCTCCTTTTTTTGACTTGGCATTTGGGGATAGCAGGGATCCCAAAGCCAAGGACTAGATCCAGGAGAGTCAAGACATACTCAAGGCTCTCAAGGAAAATCTACAGACGTCCCATAATCAACAAAAGATATATGCAGACAGGCACAGGGTCGAGCACACTTTCGAAGTGGGAGACTTGGTTTTCTTGAGACTACAACCATATATACAATCTTCACTGAAGAAGAGTAGTGCAAAGAACCTTAGGCCACGTTTTTATGGACCCTACAGGGTGGTTCGAAGAGTTGGAAAAGTGGCTTATGAAATAGAGTTGTCGGAGGGGAGAAAAATTCATAATGTGTTTCATGTTTCATGCTTCAAAAAGGCGTTGGGGCAACAAGTTACTACTTCGACAAAGTTACCTCCATTGGATGAGGAGGGACAACTAGTACCGGTTCCTGAGGAGGTATTGGAGGTTTGAGAGAGGAGACTGCATAATAGGGTGATTTGGGAATACCTCATCAGATAGAGAGATTTACTAGCAGAGGATGCCACTTCGGAAAGTGATAAGATCTTGTAGCATCCAAATTTGCAATTTCTTGAGGACAAGCAATCTTGGGAAGGGAGGACTGTAATGCCCCTTTCCAAATGAGTCTTCTAGAAGATTGGCAAAATAGCCTAAGTGATTCCCGTAGGCTATAGTCACTGGGGAAAAAGGGAATCAATTATTTATTTAATGTCATCGGAGCGGGTATTAATTAATTTTAAAGGGTGACATTGAGTAAGTGGTAAAAAGGTGCCTAAGTGACTATGGAGAATATGAAAAGTCACTTAACTTATAAAAAGGTAAAATGGTCACAAAAGAGTCAACCAAAGAATAAAAAGGGAAAAGGAGGGCCCCCTCTCTCATTCTTGACTAGTTATTTTCTAAAACTCACTTGAGAGAGCTCTTTGTGGCTTTGCAAACTCTTGGGAGGAAAACCCTAAGGGAAATTTTAGAGATTGGTTTCGGTGGTGAAACATATCTACCCTAGCTAGTCATTTGGAGAAGAGATCATCTAGGTTTCTTCCTTTTGCTCCATTGGTAGCATAGTTTTCTTTGTGGCAATGACTTTCTCTTCATTTGTAGCAGAGTTTCTGTGCTTGTGGTGGTTGAGCTTCATTGTGGAGGTCGAGTTTGGGTCTGTGAAGGCCGAGCTTGTTTGAGGAGACGAGCTCCTTAATGGTATGGGCTTGTTTTTTCCTTTGGGATGAGTTTGCAATTAGTGGGTCGAGTTTTGAGTTAGGGAGGCTGATTTATCCAAGGGAGAAATGTGGGTTCTTTGTGTCTGGTCATCTCTTGGAAGCTGGGCACATATCTGGACTAGGAGGTCGAGCTCTCATTTTCATAAGCAGAGATTTACAAAGGGACCCGAGTTACTTGTAAACAGGTCACTATTCTTCAAGAGGGAGATTATATTTTGCTGGGGTCAACTTACTTTTCCCCCAAACCAAGTTTTGGAAAGTAAGGAGAGATTTCTCCATGTGGGTCAACTTCTTTTACAACCATAGCAACGTTATTAAAGTAGTTTCTAGACAACACTACTCTTCCAACGAATAGAGACTGTTATCTGAAGTTTACCAAGCATATCCATGAGTTCTTCTGATGTATTTTCTGGTTCTTTATATGTTGGAAATGAAATAAACATATTTCTACTGTGTAATTTCCTTGAATATATCAGTTGTGTGTGTATTGTGGGTTTCCTATTCTTGTCGTGTATATCTCTGTTGTATTAAAAGAGTTAATTTGGCATATTCAAACCACATGGAACCAACCATAAACACTCCAGAAACCAAACAGAAAACCACAACAGTGAGTTTGGGGGTTCTAAGCAGTGAGAAAGCACCTACAACCTAAGTGTTTGACGAAAGTCAACACATAGAAAAATTATATAATTTGCTATAGAAGTGGGAAAAATCAAAACAACAGTACATAGGTACATTACACAAAGTAAGCCACATCTAATACAAGAACCACCCAAATATGTGCATCAAACCCCCCTTTTCAAGCTGAACAAATGCTCAAAGTTCTTATAAGTTTTTCCTAATTTAGGTATGGGAGGGTGTCATGGTGCCTTATTGGGTAAGCCAATCCCCAAGTTAAGGAGTGTTTCCTAGGAAGACTCCATCTAGACCATGTAATGAGTATGAGGTGGATTGGCAAGACTTTTGGGCATGGGGTTCTTGACATACAAGGGCTCATATTATCTCACTTATGGGTGCCTTTGTGGAGGGTGTGTTGTATCCCTCGTTTGCAATGAAACCTTTTTCCAGCCCTTGCCATTTGATTTATTAGTAGAGTTCGAACATTGAGTACTATGTGCAATGGAAAGTAAGGAGTACTTCAATGCCACTTGAGGCTAGAAACACACCGAGTGTCATGTGCAATGGAAAGTAAGGGACACCACAAAATGCATTTTCTCAACAAGCAGGACAGTTATTCATTAATGCGAGAAGGTCCTTTAGTTTCCATGGAGAAGCTTTTATTGCTCTCAGGACCTTATGGCGTGCATATGGAGGGATAATTTAGGCTTTTATCTTTTAGCACCTACAACACCTCTGGGCCTTTAGCCCCTTCTTCCCATGAAATGAGGTACAAGCCCTTCTTGGGTCAATGGACCCGAAAACCCAAAAGATGAGGAAACGAAGGGGAAGGAGTGTGGAAAGTGGTAAGTATGAGCGGGAATGGAACGATGACCCTTCAAGAAATCACCTAGTAGCAACCCTTTTCCCGAGGGCGACCAACTTACTAGAAAACCATGTTGATCACCAAAATGAAACTAGGAAAAAGGTATAATTTCCAAGCAAATATTTCATAATCAAGAAAGGATTCTTTGCGACACATTCAAATACTTCAAATATTAAAGTGACACGTACCATGAAACTGGAATCGTTACCTCATGAAGCAAGACCCGCTGTCTTCTGGGGCCAGGCCGGTGAAATGAGTGTTGCTTTGTTGAAGTGATGATGATGATGAAGGGGCTTTGTTGGCTATGCTATGCATAGGGCTCTTGGCACTCCATGTCTGCTACCTGTGGGCCTCGAAACATGATCTCCTTAGTTACCCCTAGCCTGGGGGGGTTACAATACTCAAAGATAGAAAAGGGTTAGCTATTGATCACCGTAAATGGTTTGTAGCACAACACAAACAAATTGATTTCAACCCATAAGAGTGAGAGAGAGCTAGTTTTTGTCCAAGTGAAATAGAATGAAAGGGTCACATGCTAAAATTGTGGAACAACAATAAGGAAGTCCCAAGGAGGTACAACAACTAATTGATGAATCTGAAAATATCAATCCCAAGGACCAAGTTGAATATTATTGTGGGTTGAGAGAAGAACATGTGATCTAGTTGTGGTTTTTTCATCTATCTTGTATTTTCATGGATCGGTTTAGTATATGATATTGTTATTACTTCCTTGCTAGTATTTTCCCTTTATTAGGGTTGTTTATTCAATTTTGGAGGACAATTTTGTCCAAGGGAAGAGATTAGGGTCGAGGTGTAAAACCCTCCTTTATCCCATGATATAATCAAGATTTATTGGAAAAATATTGTTGTTGTCATTTCTTTATTATGAGGGGTTCTTCTTTTGGTTTATTGATTACACATTATATTGGTTGGAAATTAATGGTTGTGAGGTGCATCTTGTAAAAGGGCTTTCACTTCAATTTTGCATGTTAAGAAATCTGTTTTCATTGGCTAGAGCATATCAAAGATAGCCTAGCTACATTTCTTAATCATGTTTCAAGCTCTCTTGCTCTACTTTTCTCTAACTCCAAGCCTAATATCAACGATATCCTAGTTAAATTTCTCATAATTCAAACCCTCTTGCTCTATTTTTCTCTAGCTCCAAGCCCAATGGATAGGAACTTGTCTTTGTAAATTTCACTACCAAAATACATAAAAAAACCAAAAATATCTATTCTACCAACCTGAATTTTCAGATTTGCATATTAGGGTAGTTTGGTTGTCTTATCTAAGGTTTCCCCCTTGCGTTGGAAAAGAATTGGCCAAAAGAGAGACAAAGTATTACTGAGGTGACATTGGGCAATCTCCACATGTGTCCCTAGGGTTTCACTTTTGTTCAAGGACTTCCATAACATTTTAAGAGCAAATTTGACAGTTAACAATTTGCATTGTTAGCTGTCAAATTAAACCCTCTTGCTCTATTTTTCTCTAGCTCCAAGCCCAATGGATAGGAACTTGTCTTTGTAAATTTCACCACCAAAATACATTTAAAAAAAAAACCAAAAATATTCATTCTACCAACCTGATTTTTCAGATTTGCATTTTTGGGTAGATTGGTTGTCTTATCTAAGGTTTCCCCCTTGTGTTGGAGAAGAATTGGCCAAAAGAGAGACAAAGTATTACTGAGATGACATTGGGAAATCTCCCCATGTGCCCCTAGAGTTTCACTTCTGTTCAAGCACTTTGATAACATTTTAAGAGCAGATTTGACAGCTAACAATTTGCAATGTTGCTAGGGAGAAAGCCTAGTTCCCCAGATTTAGTAGATATGCTACAGTGTTGGGAAGAGACATTTTCTCTGAATATCCATTATCTCATCTAGCCAATGCATAGAGGAACAAAGCCTCATTCTTGTATTTGAATAGTCTTGTTGATTGTAGAGGTGAGAACAACCAACATTGTTGAAGGCATTTTTTAAGGTTCACTTAGTAACTCCATTGATATGGAAAAGAGGTATGATAGTAAAATGTTTTTAAAATTTCATACCAATTTTTCATTTTGAAGATTTTTCATTTCATACCAAGGTGTGCTAATTCAGCCATTGACTTTTACAGCGAACACTCTTACCAGGCAGCAAACACATGTAAATTCAGCAAAAATGTACCTTCTGCAAGCAACCACATACTTGGGCCAGAATCATAGACGTTTGTTGATATGTGGCAGCATGTTTTAGCGACCAAAACAGGGGCAACAAACTCTAGAATGCAATCGGACCTATTTTTAAAAGTTTGATTTATCTATACCCGTGTTTTGTGGATGTTTTCTTGGTGGCTGTGAAAGCAGGTAACATGTTTGCAGACTTTTTTTGCAACTGCCAAAGATTCCTTCATTGTTGGATGATGTACCAGAAATTTTGTATAGCAGCAGGGGAGGAAATTCATCCATAACTTTGAATCAACCACAGGACCTCTTGACCATTTTTGTAGAGTCTAATGATGCCCGGTTGCCTGACGATGGGCTGTTCCATTCATTCCTGGAGATCATTTTTATATCAGCCCTATCCAACAATGGGTAGACCATGTCTGCAGTAGTACCAATCAGTCATAGTGCAACCTTGGTATTTTATTCTATCAGGGGTCAGCCTTTTTCTTCAACAATAAAATTTTGAGAAGTTCTAGCATACATTTGTAGGCAATTGAATGTGTCCTTGTTTTGGTTCATCACCAACCACAAGGGAAGATCTCATCCATTTGATGTGATGATTAAGCAGTTTCATTGGTTGTTTGATTTCATCTTGTAGTGTTTTCCTCTTGTAGAGCAGCATAGGAGTAATAAGCTCAATGTTTACAAGTAGAAGGTTTAGAAGGTTTTCATTTATCCTCTCTTTGGTATTTTGGCTCCTACCTTATATGTAGAGCTCTGTTACCAACATCGCGATAATATCGCGCTATTTACGATATTATCGGCAAAATCAACCTCGGCGATAATATCGGGGAAAATAGCGCGCTATTTTGGAGATTTTGAAAATAGCGCGATATTATTGTAGATGGCGTGATAATATCGCGCTACGACCGAAAATATCTTTTGGGCGTGGACAGGCCGGAAATAAAGCCCGATTTTCACCTTTTTTTTGTCATTTTGCAAGTGAAGTGTGGGGTTTGGAGAGCAAAGGAGAAAAGGGTGAGTTTGCCATCAGCCAAAGATGAGGAGGAGTGAGATTTTGAGCACAATAACCGGTTTATTGTGAAGTTGGGATTGATTTCTCTCAAGCAAGGGCACATTTGCAGGTATGGGCAACAGTTTTTACCATTTTTTTTTTTTTTTTTTTT
>ML778763.1:134994-159029 GCA_009831015.1 Picea engelmannii
TCAGTGTTGGTCTATAGACTGTGATGTATTCGAGTTTACTAGACATCTTATACATCTTATATATGAGTTCTCTTTTCATATTTATGTGGAAATTCATTTATTTGATGTTGTTGATGCTTTAGATATTTAAAAAATTGAAAAAATTGAATATTATTGTATTTTTTTCGTTCTTACGACATTTTCCGATATTTACCAATATTTTCCCCGATATTGCCGATATTTTCGTTTTTGGACCCTCGGCGATATTTTGCCACTGCCGATGTTGGTAACACTGATGTAGAGCCTCTTGAGAGTGAGTAGTTTGGTATGTGCATTCTCAAGCATTCTAGAAAGAACTTGAATTGGAAACATTATGTATAGATTGATGGAGATGTGAAGTTTTTGATCCATCCCATTCCAAAATTGTCAATTCCTTTGATCATATTGCAGGTACATCAAAGGCAGACGTTGACATGTGTGAGAGATTCTAGAATTCTCTTGCATCCCGTAGGGGAGCGCAAACTGCATATGGAGCCAATTTTCATGGCACAAAAGTGCATGGTTCTTTTTCCACACCTCAAGAGCAATCATTGGCCATTTTTTCTACCTTGGGAGGCTTCTAAGGTCAGTATGCAATACACACAAGTATGCCCACTTTGAAGATTTGTTTCTATTGCAAACACTTGGAAGACACATTTCGGCCTGATATTTAGCCTGGGCATGCTTGCATCCTTCATTCATTGCTTAATCAAGACGATAGACGATAGATTTGGAAGCCAAACAACACAGTATAGAGGTGAGCTAGCCCAGGAAGGTTACCATGTGAACCCTAGCCCCATTCATATGTCAAATCAAGGCACTTCTGTTGAGATTTGGGTACCTTGGAAAGTGGTCCCCTTGTGGTTGTGGGTCTCTAACCACAAGAGAGAAATATTTGACCCATTGTGCCTTATACTTTATGTCTAATTTCACTTTGACATTTTCCTAATTCAAAAGGGTGAAATTTGTCACTTGAGTGAAAAGTGACTATTAATTCACTTTGTGGGTGAATTGGGGGACATAAAGTGAACTATGGAAACTTAACACAAAGTGGGTTTTGAGTTGAGATTATTTTTGAGAGATCTCAACCATTGATTAGGGATGGCTTGGGATGATCCTAGCCATCCACTTTTTAGGTTTCCTTATAATTCCTTTAGAAGGGCGCATAGGGCATTTGGAGGCTCAATTCACTTGTATGTTCACCAAGAAAGTTTGGAGAAGGGAAAGAGGATGGGAATGGAAGCATTGAGAGAGGGAAGCAAGGGCACCTCCTTGCATGGAGGGCTCTAGGAGGCTTTGGCTCTCATTATTTTGTGGTGATCACACTTGCTTGGAGGAGGGCGCACTATAGGAGGAGGGCGCACACCTAGCAGGGAGAAGCTACATTTGGAGGATTGCATATTTGTTTGTTTCAGTGGAGAGGTAGCACACAAGAGAAAATTTGTGTGGAAGGGATTCTTCATTGGACCAAGAAGGAAGGAGGGTGCATCACTTCAGTGGATAGAGCAACAAGGGAAGAGGGCGTACTAAGCTTGGGTGCATTTCTCTTCTTGGAACTCCAAATATTCTCGTGAGGAGTTGCTATTGTATCAGGTTCCATTGTATTAGCTTACTTGTTGTATTCACTACTTGAGATCATCATTATATATACTTTCATTCCAAACTGGTTTTCCTTGGGGGGTTTTATCTAGGGTCATGGTGACCAAAAATACTTGTGTTCATTTCATGCATGCTTAGTGTATAGATCAGCTTGTTAGACTTGTAAAGATCAAGAGGAGTGTTATTTGTTTTGAGTATATTGAATGTGCTAACATTGGAGTATGAAAACACTTGCAAGGGCACCTCAAAAGAGCACTTAACCATAAAAATTATGAGCAGAAAGTTACTTGACTGTTTTGGTAGCCTCATAGTACCTCGAATTTCTACATGGTATCAGAGCCCTTGGTGGCAAGGACTTGCTGATTTTTGGGAGCATACAGTTGGCAGTTTTGGGACAGCTTGTTGGCAGATTTTTGGACAGCTTGTGGGCATATTTGTTGGACATGCGAATAGGACTTTTTTGGACTTGTGTTTTCAGCCTCTTTTCACACCTATTTGGATAGGAGTGAGGCTGATTTGGACAGCCTCTTTTCACACGTGTGGACATGAGTGAGGCAGTGTTGGGAAACCTCTTTTCAAACCTGTGTTGTCAGGAGTGAGGTTGTAGTTTGATTGCCTCTTTTCACACCTGTGTTGATAGGAGTGAGGCAGTACTCTTGTGCAGTGTTAGCATCAGTGTGAGATTTAGTGGATAGCCATGTCGGTGTCCCAGATGCTGGAAGAGGATAGGCTAGCCGAAGCTAGCAACTGGTCCCCTTGGAAGACCAGGATAATATTTGTCTTGGAGGATCTTGAACTATGGGATATAGTTCAAGCTCCTGTGGTGATTCCTCCTGCACCTGCTCTGTCACCATTGTTGGATGCAGATTTTAGGAAGAAAAACACCAAGGCGAAAAGGACTATTTGTGATGCGGTGAGAGACCACATCATACCCCATTTGACTGGGAAAGACTATGCCTTTGAGATATGGGCCTCATTGTGCAAGCTTTACCAGAGTCCCAACCATAACTTGGAAGATGGTTCTACAGGACAAGCTCAGGGGCATTCAGATGCTCGATTCCGAGTTGGTCACATCATACCTAGGAAGTTTTACATAGATTCGAGACGAGTTGGCCGCAGTCGGGGAGATTGTGGATCTTGACTTCTTGGCGAGGACAAATTTGAACAACTTTACCAAACCTTGGGGTTCATTTGTACAAGGCATTGTAGCCCAGGAGGTCATGCCTACCTGAGAGAGACTTTGGGACGACTTCGTACAGGAGGAGCTGAGATGCAGCTTAGAATCTTCAGGACAACAACGTATTTTAGAGGGTGATGAGGACCTTGCTCTGTGTACTTGTAATGTCCCACACTTCTTGATGATGAGGGTTGGAGAGACTCAATAGTCTAGTTGTCCCCACTAGACTATAGTCTCATGAACTATGGGGAGAAAGTCAGCTAAAAGCCATCAGCTAAGTTCAACGTTATAATATTAAGTTGACTTTGAAAAAGAAAATTAACTAAGTGAAAGAAAAGAGCATGTAAGGGTAATCTAGGAGTTAACCCTAGGGGTTAACTAACTCAACAAAGAATTAGAATTGAGGTATAAAAGAAAAGAAGGGCGCACTTCTCATTCACCTTTGGATTATTATTGCATTTTGCTTTTGGGAATTTTGAAGTTTTTGAGAATACAAACCCTAGAGGTCAACTCGGTGGTGAAAAATCCCACCTCACTTGATCCAAGCTTGGTCTCGGGGATGCAATTCTCCACCCACACCATTCTACAACAGCTACAGGTACCATCAAACACTCAAGGAAGAAGCATGCGTAACCTTGGGGGGTTTCAGCAAGGAGGGCGCACCATTGAAGGAAGAGAGATTCGATCCAGGAGTTAGAAGAGGTTTTTGGACTATTGACCACTTGGGTTTTCTTTGCAGGGCCTCAACCATCATTCCTAGCTTATTTGGAGAGAGGTTTGCTTGCCATTTGATTTCCTGGAGCTTGGCAAGAGTTGAAGAGAAGGAGGGCGCACTGGGAAAAGAGATCTAGTTAGTTTGGAAGGGTAGATCTTCATCTTTCAGCTAGAGACTTCACTAGGGGGTTTTTCTAGCCCTGATCTACATTTCCAGCCAGTTTTATAGCATTTGGAGGCTTCTAGCCAGGAGGCCAAATTATTGGGTCTCTGCAGCCTTCAGGAGGGCGCAATCTAGTTTGGATATTCAGTCATTTGAGGAGCATATCTTTGTATTTCAGTCTGAGACTCCATGAGGGGATTTGTATTGTCCTGATCTACCATTTCATACAGTTTCAGAGCATTTGGAGGCTTCTAGCAGCAGGGCCGAAATATTGGGTTTCTATAGCCAGCCAAGAGGGTGTAACTTCAACCAGGGGGGTTTGGACTTGACACTGGAGGGAAAGAAGTTAATCTTGTATTGTTCCTCAGCTTGTTATCTAGCCTTGGGAGGCTTGTATCTTCAGTCTTGATCATTTTGTAGCAGCTCATATTCCAGCTAGAGGATTTATCTGATATTCTTCCAGATCTACAGATCTATTGTACCAGGTTTTCCATATTATCTAAATAAAGGTCATATCTGTGTTATTTGGTTCCATAACTGGTGTCTCTTGTTATCTCTTGCATTTCTCTTCAGATCTATGTTCATATGCTTTGATAATCAAATATACAAACCCTAAACGCAACTTCATGAGAAAACCTGCATACACACATCTAAACAACAATTGACAGAGAACAATTAGTGTTTCCAGCGAAAAAATTGGCTTGAGAACATTACAGGACTAAGGGAAAGAAGAAGACTGACAGAGGTGCTAGACAGGGTCCCAAGGGAGGGGCCAAACCACAACAGAGTGGTGGTGGGAAGAAGAAGGACATAAGAAAAGTGAGATGCTTTGCTTGTGGTGAGATCAGGCACTATGCTGGATAGTGTCCCAAGAGGAAGAAGAAGAGGCAACATGGTCGTATGGCAACGACAACCGAGGAGGAGGAGTTTGATGCATAGTTTGTGAGAGAGTGTGCATTCGTCAGTTATTGTTCAGTTGATGCACCATCCAGTTTCAGGTGGGGAGATAGAGTTGGGAGGACCTATTGACTCAGAGTAGTGATTTAGAGGGAGCTCAGACTCAGTTTTCGAGGACACCATCTTCAGGGGTGACTGGTCCACCTGGGTCAACTTCAGTTTCAGAGTTTCCGAGACAGAGGGTTGGTGCAGGGGCTTCAGAGCATCAGAGATTGATGAGGAGTAGCAGCAGGGCACCACAGAGGCTTGATCCTCACTTGGCTACAGAGATGAGCAGATCAGATTCAGGTTCCACTTCAGGTGGAAGTCACTTGGTGAGAGGCCAAGTTGAGGATCTTGGTGAGATGCTGAGATCCAAATACTCTTGGTGAGATGCCAAGAGGGAGAGGCTCTTGGTGAGATGCCCAGAGTACTGACCATTGGTGAGATGCCATGAGGTAGAAATCCTTGGTGGGAGACCAAGGTTGAGATCCTTGGTGTGATGCCAAGATCTAGTTGATCTTGGATAGGTGGAGATGCACTTCCATCTATAGATCAAGCAGGTTGAGAAGATCTGTGTTAGAGACCACTTGTGATTATCAAGGTACAACCATACTCAATGAGTATTTGCCAACAAGCAACCATGTCCACTGCAGGGATGAGATTGGGGGTGAATGGAACTTTCCTCGATAAGAGGGAGTGTTGATATTTGGGTACCTTTGAAAGTGGTCCCCTTGTGGTTGTGGGTCTCAAACCACAAGAGGGAAATATTTGAACCATTGTGCCTTATACTTTATGTCTAATTTCACTTTGACATTTTCCTAAGTCAAAAGGGTGAAATTTGTCACTTGAGTGAAAAGTGACTATTAATTCACTTTGTGGGTGAATTGGGGGACATAAAGTGAACTATGGAAACTTAACCCAAAGTGGGTTATGAGTTGAGATTCTTTTTGAGAAATCTCAACCATTGATTAGGGATGGCTTGGGATGATCCTAGCCATCCACTTTTTAGGCTTCCTTATGATTCCTTAAGAAGGGCGCATAGGGCATTTGGAGGCTCAATTCACTTGTATGTTCACCAAGAGAGTTTGGAGAAGGGCAAGAAGATGGGACTGGAAGCATTGAGAGAGGGAAGCAAGGGCCCCTCCTTCCATGGAGGGCTCTAGGAGGCTTTGGCTCTCATTATTTTGTGGTGATCACACTTGCTTGGAGGAAGGCACACTATAGGAGGAGGGCACACACCTAGTAGGGAAGAGCTACACTTGGAGGATTGCAGATCTGTTTGTTTCAGTGGAGAGGTAGCACACAAGAGAAAAATTATGTGGAAGGGATTGTTCATTGGACCAAGGAGGAAGGAGGGCGCATCACTTAAGTGGATAGGGCGTACTAAGCTTGGGCGCATTTCTCTTCTTGGAACTCCAAAGATTCTCGTGAGGAGTTGCTATTGTATCAGGTTCCATTGTATTAGCTTACTTGTTGTATTCACTACTTGAGATCATCATTATATATACTTTCATTCCAAATTGGTTTTCCCCGGGGGGTTTTATCTAGGGTCATGTTGACCAAAAATACTCGTGTTCATTTCATGCATGCTTAGATTATAGATCAACTTGTTAGAGTTGTAAAGATCAAGAGGAGTGTTATTTGTTTTGAGTATATTGCATGTGCTAACATTGGGGTATGAAAACACTTGCAAGGGCACCTCAAAAGAGCACTTAACCATAAAAATTATGAGCAGAAAGTTACTTGACTGTTTTCTGTCCTAAAACAATAGCAAAGGACAGTCTTGGAGATTGAAACTTCGAGCCAAATTTCAGGTCAAGGACAAACCTGTTTTGGCAACCTCATAGTACGTCGAATTTCTACAACTTCCACATATTTGGAGCCATATTTCACCTTTGAGAAGGTCTTTTCAGGTAAAGAGACATTGTTTGATGTGTGTTTCACATAGTTGGAGGTATATTCACCTATGAGGAGATCATTTGGGGTAAATACTAAATACACATTGTTCGACATATGTTTCACATATTTGGGGGCATATTTCACCTTTGAGGTACTTTGGCGTGGAGGGCACATTGTTCAAGGCATTTTCTATGTATTTGAAGGATATCTCCTTACATGAAGAGGTGCCATGTGGTATTGTTGACATGGTCAAACCCTCAAATGAAGAATAAATGCATGCTTTTAAAAAGGGTTCTTTGCTTGTGGAGATTACAAGTAGTCTTGAGACCTCATCCAAACCCCTTTTGATAATATTTTATGATTAGTGGAGCAAAGTGTGGAGAAGAATCTTCTACATCTTTTTAGTAATATTTTCATGAAAAGTATTTGGAAGTGAAAGCTATAAAAAAAGATCCATTCTCATTTGCCAAAGGTGGGAATTGAATGAGAGAAAATTCCCAAGGAATATTATTGCACATTTGAAGAAGATCATGTGATGTTGTAGTTTTTTTATCTTTTTTTATATCTTCATTGATTATTTCGATATGTGATATTGCTATTACTTTGCTATTGGTATTTTCCCTTTGCTAGGGTTGTTCGTTCAATTTTGGAGGATGGTTTTGTCCAATGGAAGGGATTAGACTCTAGAGCTACGCTGTAAAACTAAGTTGTATGAAACACATGTATAGGGTCCATACCATTGTTGGAAACACATATGGTACAACCTAGAAACATATAGAAATGCATTTCCTAATTTGGAAATATGAGATGAAATGCCACATCACATTTCCAGTGCGTTTCCATACATGTGTGGCACATTTCACGATTTTCTTTGGGAAATTTTAACTGGATTTGAGTGCATTGACCCATCTTGGATAATGCAAACCCCAATTCAAGGCTAGTCAAAGACAAGCAGTGGAGGCATATTAAAGATGATTTCACTAACCAACCTGAGATAGCAAACTACATGATGATTATGACAAACAAATAAGCCAATGATAGATAGGTACAATAGGGAAAAAAATCGCTCAGGAAAGTGGATAAGTTCTCCAACCCAATTTTTTCCCTCATGTACCCATCTATGAATATGAAAAACAAATAAGCCAATGATAGAAGGTATAGGGGGGGAAAAGTTCACTCAGGGAAAAATTTCACTCAGGAAAATGGACAAGTTCTCCAAGCCAATTTTTTCCCTCGTGTACCCATCTCTCACTGGCATATTTGTTTATCATAAACCCCTTGTAGCTTGTTGTTCCATATTGGTTTGCATGACTCGCCTTTGATATGCTTTCTCAAAAATTCACCAAGCGAATGTTTTCCCTGTACCCATCTGCCACTGACTTATTCATCTATCATAAAACTCCTATAGCTTGTTGTCCCATACTCATTAGTGTAACTCATTATTAATCTTACTCCATCATAATTTAAGTGTTCTTGCTCATTTACTCATAATGTTTTATTTCAAAGATTCAACAATATATTATTATTATTATTATTATATATATATATATATATATAATTGTGTTTCCCCACTTCCAAAATTTTGGAGGTCATGTTTCTAGCTTGTACTTGTTACATTGAAGGTGATCGGTTTTTTTTGGAGGTTTCCTTGTCTGTCTGTCCAACGCTTGTAATAACTTGCCACCTGTTCATTATACCATCCACCAATATCCTGCCTCCACGTATCTTGTCCTTATCTTCTCCTTGACCGACATCACTGACTCCATTGCGACAATTGCTAGGTTCGTTCATTATCCCGAGTGGAAACTTCCAGGTTTCTACGACTTCCTTAAGTAATGCCAGTTGATAACGAAAGCCTTAAAAATTTTTTTTAAGAGGAGAGGCTCGCAACAACAGAATTTACTAATATAATGCTCAAGAACGACAGCCTGGAGCTCTACAAGCCTTGGATTCGCGGATAATGAAGAGTGGAATCCATACAAGCAAGTAAGATTTTTGCTATTTGTGGTGTATTTTGGGCCGTTTGACGCTTTGTCTACTGAAACAGGCACTGTCCTTGTTGTCTGCACATTTTCAGCTCAAATTTGGACGATTCTTTTTGTATCTGAAGGTAGTTTCGGAAAGAGGGAGCAAGGACGGGTTTATATTGAAGGAAAGACTGTCACAGTGTGAAAAAACGATTGGGGTGGGTTTCGTTTAAGCTCAAGGTATGATTGGACCATTGTTCTCTGTGTTATTCGTGGATATGGTGGATTTTCGATGAGTTTTCCCAAGGAAGTGATTGATTGCTTGCATTTTGTGTCATTTTTAGCAGTTTACCAACAAGAATTTGTTTTAGACGGAGTAAGTGTGATTCAAACCGGGATTGAACGATGGAGAGTGTTTTCACCCTATGCTCAACATGTGACCATCCTGATAGGGACTTAAGAGCTAAGTATCACAAATTTCTCGAACCCTCCAAAAAGCATAGGGAATACTTGTTTTCCTTTTGTCAAATTTATGGCCCAAAAAGCATCTAGAGTACTATTTCTTTTTTTTTGGGAAATTGAGTAATAAGTCAGGAATAATGAGTTTATTTTGTAGCTTACAATTCATGTGTTTATTTTGTAGCTTAGAATCGCATCCAAAATACTCTTTTTTGCAAATTGATCAATAAGTCATGAATAATGAGTTTATTTTGTAGTTACAATTCATGAGTTTATTTTGTAGCTTAGAATCATGACTTTTTATGCCCACAACTTAAGTAGACAATGTTATGGCTTTTAGGAGAGTTTATTTTGTAGCTTACAATCGTGACTTTTTCTGCCCACAACTTAAGCAAACGATGCTTTGTTTTTTAGGAAAGACCGCATCAACAACTACTGGTTGATTGTGCACTTTATATCAATGTTATTGAGATTGTATCTTGTAGGGTGGATTAATAAGAAATGTAACTTTAATATTTTTACATGTCTCTTCTTCCTATTTTATTTTTCTTTGGAAAAGTCGATTACGTATTTCTGATTGTTGCAGGTGGGTGATTTAGTTTTTGAGTTACAGAATTGTTGAAAATATTTTGCGAGATGTGGAATGAATATGGACCTTGTGAAGTATTCATTTTCCATCAAAGACAAAATTATATGGTATTTAAACGTCACCACCGCAATTCACTTCGGTGTTTCCTTTCCCCTGCTTCGGGGGTATGCTAGTTTTATAAATTTGTACCTGATTCCCTATATCGTGCAACTCAGTGGAGAGGAAAACTACAAATACAAACAATATAAATATATTTCTTATAATTTTTAAAAATAAAGTAAAACAATTTATTAGTTTTACTTTCTTGAGGCTGTTCAAGTCAATGGTTGATGCTGAGACACTCCATCTATTTTAGAGTTGTAAGGCTGCTCATGAATGTTGGAGCTTCATTTGGTCCTCCTAGAAACATTTTTTTCAGTAAGATCCATTGGAATTTGGAAAGCAGTCCTTTTAGGTGATGTTTAATCTACTGGTCCTTTCCATTATAAAGGGGTCTTCCTTCACTTTGTATATTGTGTAACGTCCCCAACTACCCAGTTTGGGCTACGCCACACGAAACTCTCCCATTTTACAGCTCTGATACCATTTTGTAATGTCCCTTAGCCCAACCGAGGGACATTATGATGCAGAATACACATAAAAATGAAATTTCTGCTAACTAAAGTAATTCTTTTACTGTTAACCGATTTCTTGTAGCTTACATGTACGGATTTAAAACATATTTAGCTACTGTCTATAAACATAAAATAGATGCATCTAAAGCATGCTAATAATCAACATGAAACGCAGCTAAACCGCTCATTACAACAACATATAAGTTATTTTCATTTACGCAGAGTTCATGCATAGCAATAACACATGTAAATAACTCCACAACAAGATAAAACACTTAGCTTTAAACAAGAATTGTGCAACCAGTTGCTTGGGACGGAAGTTTCACCCAACCATAGACTGATTGTTCCAAATCTCAACAGCCGGTCACCCCCAAGCTGAGGCTAGTAATCAACAAAAGAGGGTGGTCTCTCACAGTCACTCGCAGCTCATAAAACTCATAACCCAACTGATATTCTCCTACAACTATCATGATTTTTCTACTAGATTTCTTCCTTCTGACTTGCACAACCCAAGGAATGCACCATTCGTTTATCAGGGATAACCCAAGGGATGTGCCATCCATTTATCAGGATTATCCCAAGGAATGTGCCATTCGTTTATCGGGGTTTCTTTGGCACAGATAGCTAGGAATCTCTCAACTGGGAACTCAAGGGAACTTGCTGCTAGCAAAACTACCAGCAAACCAACAATAAACACTTGTTGTTATAGTGCAACTCACTCTAGAGTTCACTCTTCATGCCTAACAACCTGGCTCTTCAATCTTCAACTCCCAAAACGCTCCAAATACTTTCCAGCTTGCTCTAGAATCCGCTCTCCATGGTTGCACCCGCTCCAAGCTCTCTTTCCTCCTCTCTACTTTCCCTCATGCACAAAAACTTTGTGTAAAAATTGTTGTCCCGACCCTTACAAATTTCTTCTCTTTGGCTCGCCTTTCTTGACTCACACTCTTCCCCAAGTTGATTGTATTCAACCCCCATGTGCCCAATAACTATAGGATGTGACCACTCACACCCACCCTCTTACATGTATTCAATGATTGGCTTTGAGAACACTCAATCATAAATTGGAAGGTTCATATACAATTAGCAAGTTCAGGAAAATGGGTTAAATTAATATACATGGGTATTTCCCCCTTGGACCTCTCTTGGCCATTATCTTAGACATTTCCCTCTCTTGTGGATTAATTCAGCCCCCATCTCTTGTCCATGTCCCCTTAGTAGTTGGCATCACATTTTATTATTAAAACATAGAGATACAATTCGCATATTACATCGCTTTGGCTATAGCCGCACATTATTCTACATAAGCATTAATTAAACTGGGGATTATAGTGGGATGTTACATATTGTATGGAAAATGTGGTGGTGAAACAACATTCGGTCATAGTGTATTCTATGTTATCTCCTTTTAATAGAATCTACTTAAGGTTCTATCTATGCCATTCAAAGTTAAAAACAATGTCCTTCTAAGAGATGCACATGGATATTTCATCAAGGCCTAATTGGACCTGAAGACCTTTCTTTTGGCCTTTTGCTTTCTAGATAATTGTGCCCATTTGTAAATGTGTTGTATCAGATTTTCTGTTAATGTCATTACTCTTTTTCCAAAAAAAGATAAACATTGTCGACCCAATTGAGGGATTCAAAGCTTATCAATCTTTTGCGGGGCAGCCTATGGCTGCAAGATGAATTGCATTTCAGTCCACGTTCCATTTACCAAATTAAAAGGAGGCAAAATGCATTTGGTTTTCCCAAATATCCAAGAATGATTATCTTGTGTAGCTCTTTTGATGGCAGGAAACAGTATATCAGGATGACTTGTCAAATATTCAAACATTGAAAACTAAACTTGAGCATGTATTGGACATATTTACAGTTTTCTGTTTCAAACTTCGAAGGCATATCACATTTGCAAAAGTACATGCTTTACTGTCAATTGATATGTAGATTGGGTTTGGTGCATGCATCTAGTTTGTTCTTCATTTCGAATAGAACCATGTGTAGACTATTCACTGTTAGTCCCATATTATCTATTTCAATAGGTTTTAGCATTTGCAAGAATTATATAACTCTTAATCTAAGAAGTTCAAGTTTATGTTTTTAGTTAAGGAATTGCCCTTGATAATATGTCCTACCTGCGCCTTACTGGAGGCCGGTTCATGAGGTGATCAGTTGGGTTTTCAGTTACCAATGCAAGGGCTACAAGAGTATCCGTGAAAAGGTTGACCCAAAGAAGCTGCAGAAAAGAAAGGTTGGGCCCAAGCCATAAGAAAAGAAGGAACATCTAGTTAACAGATCGATCCACAATTATTATTGAATCCGAGACTTACCTGAGCAGTAGTAAAAGGAACGTTTCCAGGTGAAACAGCAGCAACAGAAGTAATCGCAAGCACTGCAACATTTATACTGAGTTGAAACTGAATGAATTTTTGAATGTTTGCATAAACTGAACGACCCCACTGAACTACCTGGAAAAACCAACTGTAAGGAGTCTGTAACCTCTGAAAAAAGGCAAGTAACTTTCAAGGATTAAAAGAATTATCCATGTCTGTAACAAACCTTCACAACAGAGGCAAAATTATCGTCTAGAATAATGATATCTGCGCTTTCCTTGGCAACTTCCGTTCCCTGGATACCCATGGAGAGACCAATGTCTGCCTAAGCACCAGAAAATAGGTAAACAAGTTCCATCAGATATAAAACTGGAAATATCCTTGCAATGGAAAGACTGGCTTACATAATCAAAATATATGGCAGTATACAACAAGAAAACCTACCTCATGAAGTGCAGGTGCATCATTCGTTCCAGATCCAGTTACTGCTACGACATGACCTCTTTTTCTCAGTGCTTGCACCAAGTAAAGTTTGTCTGTAGGTGAGGATCTTGCCATTACCTGCAGGCAAACAAATGGTGTTCCCTCCCATTACAATTTTATTTTACAAGAAGCTGTTGTAGGCATACTCTTTTTTTTTTTTTTGTAGAAAAGGGAGGGCAGGAAATTGCTACATGCATACTCACACAAATTTTGTCCACAATTTCCAGCCTCTCATCTTCACTTTTGTTGCGAAAATCCCTGCCTTCAATGCTAGCATACTGTTCCGTGGGCTCCTCTGTCTGTAGTATGCCACATTCAACAGCTATGGCTTTTGCTGTGTAAATGTTATCACCAGTCACGATGCGAACCTATAAAAATGAATAAAAAACAACAGCACAAAATGAAGGTTTAACAAGTCAAATAACCAATCCAAAACATTTTCACTAACATTTTTTTTGAAACTGATAAATAACAGCTAGTTGAAAACATAAATTGACATCATAACTTATCGTTGCATTTAAAGTCACAAAATCAACATGAATTGCTCAAACCACACATTTATGGTGAAAACTATGAATCCTTACATCTGATGATTTTAGTGAGCATGACTAACATTTCATTGGCAGCATAGAGGGTGATTTTATGATTGGTCAGTTGCTTGCAGAATACAAACTCAAACATACTAATTTAGTACAATCTACAATACACTTGCCATGAACAACTATTCCAAGAGCACTACTCATTCAAGCACACATGATAGTATCTTTGACCATTTACCTTCACACCAGCGTTTTGACATTTAATCACATCTTCTCTTGCATTAGGTCTGCATGGATCCTGCACAGTTTAACATCTGTTATGTACAACATAAACAAAGGTGAAAATAATAACATGGGAGCAATTCATGGGTAAGAAGATATGCTTATTAGTAAAAAAGAAGTCATTGACAAAAAGATAAGATGGACCATCCTTACCGTTCAAAAGCCATTCTTTAGCAACAAGTCTATAGAGGACGGGTTATTAATCTAAATTCAATGAAAACATGTAGTTGCTGCATATTTCCCTGAAAATTCAGTTTGGGCAGGTTATAAACCCAGCCAAACATAAGGTTTAAGGAAACCTAACCACTTTTACATAGTCTTGTGAATGCAGTTTGGGCATTATAATAAACTCATATGCACCCTCAGAAGAAACCGCAATATTCACCCACCCAGTGGATAGATGTAATTCATTTTCCTACAGATCTACCATGAAAATAAACCACAATGTTCTGCAGCATTTTGATCACACAGGTAGAATAAACTGTTCACTAGTATATTGCAATGTGTGAAGTATCACTTAACATCTTATATATCTGTTTTATTTACATATTTATGTGGAAATGCATTTATAAAAAAATGAATATTTTTCAAATCTGCTCATATTTTCCCTCACGCTGCCAATAAGTTTCTTTCCAGACCCTTAGCGATATATTCACAGTCACAATCTTTGCAACATTGACTAATAGCATTGTTTCCTACACAGGTGGGAGGCACTGTTCACTACTAGCCAAGTTTACTGTTCATCCAAGGTATCTTATTTCAAAACATGTTGCCATTATAGTTGTCCTTCTTGTCATCTTTGAAGAACAACTTTAATATGTTTAAGTGCTATTTGCTTTTGGACAAGCTTTAATATGTCATTATTATAAGTTAGAAGCTACAAGCAGTTCCACCTATTGTAGTTTATTGCATAATATAAAGCATATACTATTGTAGTTTATTGCATATATATATATATATATATATATATATATATATATATATATATGAATGAGATCAACGGAAGGCTCTTCCCCGACTCTCTATTATTGTTGATGTTCTGAATGAAGCGTCTGTATAATATAGATTATGTTAATTAAACTCTAAATGCACATACCATAGAGGTTTTGTTAGTTCACTGGTGTTATCCATGCATGTGATTAGCTCAGCGGTACTGTATATATTTTTGCTGGTTATGCATTGTTATGGTATTTATTTCAGTCTAAGCTTTATTGTTGCAGATATAACTTCATGAATTACAGCTATATCCTTGTAAATATCAAAGTTTCCATGCTAATATTGAATGTCTCTATTTTGTTTCTATACTTGTTTCCAGTGTTGGTACGACAACCAACATTTTGGGAGGCATTCCAACTTGAATATTGCAACCTTTCACATCCCAGTGCATTTATTTACTACTATGCATCTTTTCTTTTATGATATTGGCTCTCTGTCCTGGCAACACCCGCTCAAAATGTGGTGATCCATTGTTCTTTTCCTCCCTGATTAAGTTCCCCACTCATTTTACTCTATGCGTTACCTTTTGGCCAACATTCCGACTCGTTCAAAACTTCAATCTGAACTTCCCCATCCCTTCCTTTCAACTGCTGTGTATTGTTCTTTTGGCTCTCTACCTGTCCTGTCCACATCAGTCTTTCTTTCCACTTTTTCCTAAATTAAACTCTAAACACAGTAAAGCCTCTGTTGACCAGCCTCCTTGTCCACTAGAGCCCATCACGGATAACAAGCCATAAATGCAAGGGAAAATTGACAGTGTTACAATGTCGGCCTCGGTCTCAACCTCTGAGGGGATAGGCCGACTAATTCTAATTGTGAAATATCGCTGAATAGTCATCCTCAAGTGAATGATACTACTCATCCACCAAGGTGTAGGCCAATCAACATCCCATCATCATTGTGTTGTTTTGTACCCGTGTAGGATTCCAACATATAATAGGACAACCATTGTTGATGATCATTTCTTCAACTTGGAAGTCATATGGGAGATTGTTGAGAAGCAAAAGCCAAAAAAATATGGGTTCAATTTAAAATCTCATTGAGGGGACACGCTCTAAAATGTTACCGAATGGCCGACCGTTGTTATCATTTCTCAACCTAGCCTTAGGTTGTAGAAATGTTTCGACAATAATAAATTATCCTAACAATTACTCATCATTTTTTGATCAACTCTCGCATTGCAGACAATCTTCGGGCTTAAGATTTGTCGAGCCAGCTTCAATATCAAACAAAAGAAAAGGAATGCATAGATTGGTTCATTTTTGGTCTTTAGCCTCCAATCCGAGTTGTTCAACAACATTGCCCTGAAACATACAAGTAAGTAGTTGAAATAGCTCTCGAGATGGAAGTTGAACTAGACTAAAGTCGAGATGATAATGGTCATTATAACCAAGTGTTGAAGAATAAAATTAAGTTAAAAATGCAATGAAACTGTGTTTCTCTTGCATTAGTCAAAACTACACATACTGTTGACTGTACTTTCGAAGCTGGTAATAGCAATAACCTTTCAACATAGGTAAGCAAACTAAGTTGAACACTCTATCATAATCATCACATATCCGAGCATTCTTGGCTTAATCGTCATGAAAATCCACATAATAGTATAACAAGGGAAAGGAAATGGGAGAATCCTTTAAGGAAGGCCCATTGTGTACGTTATTGCCTATACTTCTCCCTTACACCTTTGGCCTACACCAACACTCTGTTGTAGATGATGGTAGTTCAATATATTGTGCTTAGTCAAATAAACAAGCTAATACTTCTATAAACATTAGAGTGGCAAAAAGATTACAAATGCTTTTTGTGTGGAATGTGCACGCATACCGCTAATCAATTCATATATATTATATTGTACATCTGGGAGTGGGACTAGTACATGTAATTGTTTGTGGCCCTAGGGATCATGATAATAATCTTCTTCCAAAGCTATAGGAGAAATACACCAAAAATTGTAACATGCTACGTACAACTACTTGGATACTTACACCAAAGTATGCTTTCAAAGGGATTCCACAACAAAATTAACCAGCCACATGATTATTCTTGTTGACATCACATCAATAGTGACTCTAACTTCTACTATGCACCGATAGCAAGAAAATTTCAAGAGCGAGATGATAAAAGTTCCTTATTGCTACTGGTGAAAATACACAATTTGCCTCAGAAGGCCCATTGTTTGTCTTAATTTCAAGAGTTATTAAATTCCTTGTTGGCACTAAACAAAGTCTCTCTCAATGCCAACACTATACAAGTAAACCACATTGTATCTCTTGTAGCTAAATATTGTATTATTTCTATTTCTATGGGGTTAACTCAACTTATATGCCATTATTGATCCTATTGCTTGGCTAAAGATCATTACTTCGATCTTTTGGGAGGATCTAGGTCAACCTCCATTGCAAGAATCTGCAGTATATTTGAGTCATTGATCAATATATTCTCTATCCAAAGGGCAAGTTCTTTGATTATCTTGTTACTTGTTATGACATTCACCAATTTTCTACTTTTAAAGTTCTCGACCTTCATAGCAAATAAACTTCTTACAAAGCACTTCTCAGCAATCCCTAGATTTATGTTATGAGAACTACTATTCCACTTTTAAAGTTCTTGACCTTCCTAGGGTTTAAATTTCTTACTAAGTGCTTCTTAACAATCCCTATATTTATGCTATGAGAACCACTATATGTACACTATCAAGTACTTACTCTCCAAAATCATTAATAGAGAATGATAATGCCCTTAGTTTATTCCCTAAGACTTTATGAACTAGAAACAAAATACACTACCGAGGACAATCATACACACCGATGTGATAACGATACTTCAATTCTGTACATTTTAGGCAAGGACTCCGATTATGATCCAAACTAAGAAATTATTCACATGAATAAAATTGATAACTAAGAAATTATTCACATGAATAAAATTGATAGTGAGAATCAACTATGGCTTTATTCAAATGGAAACAAGAGTGTCATGAACTCTAGTTGGATGACATTTCTAATACTTATCTTTTGGTACACCTAAGGAATTGCACTCACATATATTTTTTAATCTATTACAAGGTATGATGTATACTTGGAATCTTCACATGGAAAACACAGAGAATTAATTAGAACTTATTAAGGTCCACATTGCTAGAAGAATTGGAAAATTCATGTCACCAGAGAAGTTTTCATCAACATCTCGTGTTTCTTCACAACAAAGTCAAAACACTGATATTTTTAAAAATGCTTCTTTTTGTTTTTGTTGAAGTTTCTTCTCCATCAACTCGTTTAGTCTATTTTCCTTCCATTTATATGGGAGAACAATTGGATGACCATCAAATTACCATGTTGCCACCTTTGAATCTTACTAACTATAAGACAAACAACATACAAATTAATATTTCCCCCTCATGGCTTGTTGAATCCTCTACATATAAGCACCCCCTTCTTTCATGATACATTGGACTTGAAGGACCTCAACCTTGATCGTGCTTGGATGGGCACTAACTCCAAACTCTTCCTCCATTTGTAGATCGACTCAGAGCTCTATGGGTTAAGAGACAACTAACCTCCCTCCCACGCAGGTAAGTGGGTCATCATCCAAGATCTCAAAGCCATCATCTGGGACTTCCCCATGCAAGGTAGTCTCACCTTTGGTCTAAATGATGAGTTCGTCAAGGTGGGGGCTAGGATTGTGGGGGTCTCATCTGCCATCTCAATTGGTTACTAAAACAACAATGGAGCATTTTGGTCTTCCCTAGTCTCACTTCACGACACAGTTGGGGCGCTCAACATCCTTTTTCTCACAAAGACACACATGAGCCCTATGCAAACACCCATCTCAAATCCATGGGTACCACTAGGCCTGGTCATGCCGACAAGAGACACATTCTGACATCGTCAAAGGTTCTAGTGGGGTCACGTGTCTCATACACAACTCTCTGCAAAGTTGGGTCTCTATGGTGGACCGTGGCCTCGAACGAGGATGCTAGGTTCTTGTGGTTTCGAGTTCATTGGAGTGCCCCACTACTTTGGGATAGTTACATTGTTGTATGTTATTTCTCCCCGACTTCTCCACACTTCACACTTCATAGGGATTCCGAGGAGGACCCTTTTCTCAGTCTTTATACCGACATCTCCCACTACTACACTCTTGAAGAGGTCATTCTTTTGGGGGACTTCAACACTCGTACCAAAAACTTATAGGTGTCTTGTTATGTACCTAATACTTAAGATATCATAATAAACTGAAGTACACACAATGTACGCAAATGTGAAAGTGGAGCACAACTCCAAAATAGATAAGAAGGACAAGCTACACAATAAATCCTTAAAGAATAGGAGAACCTCCTCCAAATAACCCAATACATTCATATATCCAAATCACATGTCCATATGTTCATAATGATTACATGACCACTACATAGGTATTCACTCATTGCACATGTGGGCCCTTTATTAGGCCGACCCATATAACATATAATTACCCCATCACATATACATTTAACCCATATATGCCCCCTTTGGTCATATCATATTACCCTCCTTCAAAACATTTTGTCCTCAAAGCTTTGTTGTTAAGGGTTTTACATGTGATGAAACCATCTAATAGGATTTCTTGATATTCCTGCTCTCTTTCTGCTACCGATGATGATCCATCCATCCAAATTCAATTCTTTTCGATCTTAATCCTTGACAGCTAGTTGATGCATACTTTTTTCTTTGATTCCATGCATTGATGTTGTAACTTTTCCAATTTGTTGTAGTTGCTGGTCTCTAATAATATCCTATCAAACAATGGTTTTGCGATATCATTCCATCTTCTTCCTTTGTAATGTCGATGTTGGTCTTCTTTCCTTTCTTGGTAATGAGGGTGTCAATATGGTTTCACCTTGGATGGTTTCCCTTCATTATGCACACCCATATCATCAATATTCTTTTCCAAGACATTGACATCCTTTATTGTTTGTGCTTGGTCTTTGATTACTCTAACCTTTGAAAAAATACCATCATATTTGACATGTACATCCTCAAGTTGGAGCTCAACTTCTTTAATTATTTTCTAGTGACTTTCTTGAATCTTATCTTCCTTCTCTCTTTGAAGCTACAATGTGATGCCATCTATCAATTTTTTATGTCCTCCTTCAATTCTAGATTGCATGTCTAATTTACCTCATTAGTGTTTGGGGCTTCTTCAAACTTTGGGAAAATTTCCTCTTCGAGTTTTCTAGTCATATTCTCTTCAATTGCTTTGGTAGTATCTTGATCCTTATTCTTTGATTTAGACTCTTGTAGATGCTTTTTCTTATTCATGCTTACGCAACCTTTCGATTTCATCATCTTTCTTTTTTAATTCTTCCCTTGACTCGTTCTTTTCTCATTTTCCTTTGTTACTATTAACCTATTTTAATTTATGAACCTTCTTAATGAGTGTTTCATGAAGGGTATGTATCTTGAAAAACTCTTCAACTTTCTTCTTTATCTCTTCTTTCATCTCTTCATTGTCCTTCTGCAATTTGGAAATTTTTTCTTTAGCTTCATTTGATTCATCTTGAAATTTTATGCATCTTCTCTATTTTTGCATCATTGATCCATTTATTTGAGAAGACTTTTTCAAATTCTTTCCATGTGGAGTAGAAACTCATATCTTCATCAAGGTTATTCCACCACTTAGAAGCTCTACCTCGAAAACAAAAATCTGCCCCAAAAGAACTCATATCAGTTCCCTTTACCATCCTCAACCAGTGCACAGGATTGATTTCATCTTTATCTTTATCTCCACTAAAGTTAGGTATTACCATTAGTTCATAACTTCATACCTAACATCTTACCAAAACCCTCAACTTACAACCCCAATATTTAAAAAATAATGATCCTAGATAGTTATTCTAATATTCTCCTATGTTTTCTCTTTCCATTGGCTTTTGAATCACCTCAATTAGACATCTCAATAAAAAATTACGTTAATTTTAAGTTAACATACATTTTAACACCATGCTTGTACATTGTCTAATACCAAATGTCATGTACCTAATACTTAATATATCATAATAAACTAGAGTACACACAATGTACACAAGAAGCGAACATCAAGAATAACTCCAAAATAGATAAGAGAGATGAGTTACATGATAACTCCTTAAAGAACAATAGAACCTCCTCCAAATACCCCAATACATTCATATATCCAAATCACAAATGATTACATGGCCTCTATATAGACCTATTCACTCATTAGACATGTTGGCCCTTTATTAGGCCGATCCATATAACATATAATTACCCCATCACATATACATTTAACCCCATATATGCCTCCCTTGGGTCGTATCATGTCCTTACAAGAGAAAGTTGAGGATGCAATTTACCTCTAGGAGATAGAGTCAAAGATCGTGGGCTTACACATGAGTTAGAGAGTCAACACCTTAGGGACAAAGGGCAGGCCGATTTCTGCCTAGAGTACTAGATGATTGATCACATCTTCACACTCAGACATTATTGAGGAGGCTCACCATCACTCTTCAAAAGTCTATTGCTACTTTGTGGAATTTCGAAAAGCATTTGACATGTCCCAAGACATGCCTTATTCTGGAGGCTTCGTGACATTGGCATCTCTGAGACCCTCCTGGCTACCATTATTATACTAGATGATTCGCTTTTGGGTCACCTTCGGATGACACACAACCTTTCTGACTTCATCCAAAGTTTTACCATTGGGGTAAAGCAAGGGTGGCCCCTCTCGTTGACCCTCTTTGGGATATACATTGACAAGTTGAAATCCTTCCTCCATGTGCACATGCAGAAGGGAGATAGTTGCCTTCTACATCAAGTGTTGATTTCCTGCTCCTCTTTTTCAATGACTTGATCTTGTTGGCCTCCACCCTTGGGGATCTACAGAGAAAGATTGATGCCTTGGCCAATTTTTGTGACCTTCAACAATTGATAGTAACCCTAGGAAAAACCAAGGTTATGATCTTTAATGCCTCGAAGAGCTTTTTCTCTGACCTACATTTCTATTTCCAGGGGGAAGAGATTGAGATCACAACTTACACCTATATAGGTGTCTAGTTTGTGGGGCCTCACTTTAGCATGTGTCAAGCTCTCCAACCTTGGCTTAGAGAAAGGTTACAACTCCCTCACCCTCCTCGAGAGACATTATTTCCAAAACTAGTTTCAAGACATCTCATCCAAACTTCACCTCCTGGAGACAATTATTAAACCTATGGTACTCTATGCTTCAAATATTTGGGGACCGAGTTTGCTACAGACCGACTAGGCTTGGACTAAGAAATTCTAGACATAAAGATATTGAGAATAGAAAATATACTTTAATTCTCCGAATTTGTTGAGACGCCATTGTTGTCGGTGAATATGCCGAGACCTGTTAGCGTTGGAAGTCACTCTTGGATTGCAGCAGGAGCAGAGCCCGACGCCCATCAGTTTATTGTCACGATTTGTTTAATGGGGTGATCAAATGGAAGCTAACTCAAAACGATGTGGTTCTAACTCCGAAACTAGGCCAGGCATGCATGTGCAAGTGAGGTCTTAGATAACTTCAGACAGTGAGTTGTAGTAAGGGTGAGTAGGGGGGAAGACTTGTATAAGAGAAAAGCAGAGGTCTGTCGTAAACATCAGGTTCCTAACAGACTGTAGAAGAAGGCATCTAAACGCGAGATCTTCTTACATTCAAACGCAGAAAACCAGAGAAAACAACAATGCCACAATAAATCCTTTATGACAACATAATTGCCATAATCCGTGCGAATCAGTCGATCACGAACTCTCTTAGCATAAGATGAAAACCAGATGGAGTGGGAAGACTGTTTGTCATTAAACAAGAAATCATACACACCAATGCATAACCAGAGAACTAAAGTCTATGCTAAAACTTTACAATCGGGAGCTTCGCTCTACCATCGATGCTTACAAAATACAAAAACTGAGCCTATATACTTAGGAAAATTCGCCTAATAGAGGCGTGCCCAGTCACCCAGGGCTCGTTGTCTTTTCAGTCAAATTCGTACAGAAATCCTTCTTCACACGCCACCTTAACTGCGCATGGCTCCTGTAAGGAGGGTAGCTGAGCCATTAAGTGCCGAGCTAGCGTGTGCAGACTTCTCTGTCTCTTCGAAGACTTCGGCATGGCTTCTTTGGAAAAAATGGTACACAGGACCCCTCTTGCACAACTCTCTTTGTCTTCCAAGTGACCACGGGCTATGACCCTGTGCTTACCCCAAAGGTGTTTTCGACGTTCGTGGATATGAAGGGGCTGATCCATGCTTCTTGAAATTGCGATGGGCGAGAAGGAGGGGAGCCTAATCACGCACCAGGTGTCCCCTTTAGATGGACGACTGAGACTGCTCCTCGATATTGTGGGCCCGCCTTTGGGTGCTTTCGACGCTTCGGGGTTCGGGGTTTCGAGATGTACAACAACATAAAACCTCCACCCTTTGAACTCGCGACTGTCGAAAAGCCGACGCGACTAGATCTCGCACCACGTGTCCTTTGGACGGATGGCTGCTATTCTTTCCCTGCACACAATATGGGCGCCATCCATGTGTTATCTTCGGCGCACCTTTCTATTCGCGATTTCCCGCCAACCATTGATATGCTCATATGGATGGATCCAGATCGTTGAAATCAGACTGCTCGCTCGCTTGATTTTAAGCCCGAAATGGAATTCTTTTGTGAGCTGTGCTCGGCGCTTATGGCTACGGCCCTTGAATAAAACACATCCGACCGGTTTTCAAACCCCACTTCTATGCGTTTACACCAGAGGCCTCAAATCAAAGAGGAGAATACCCCTATACAAGAAATGTTGCTAACATTAGGCTCCATGGGGGATAGAGTTGTCCTTGTGATGCTCTAAGAACTCATTTTGCAGTTTTAGTGCCTGCTATTGGGCTATGGAGTCAAGCTCGAAACACCTTGCCGAAAATACAGGCCGAAAAGTAAAAGTAAATGCAAAACAAAATAAACATACATGCTCAAGGGAGCTTATTTATGTATAGTCCTAAACTAGTAAAACTGTATATACATGGGCTAGGTGAAAGCAAATTTCCACCATAGCCACCCATACTGCTTGGTGACTCGTCCCTTCTCTTTACCGCAGATGCTCCATAAAATGCTAGGGAGGTATGATAGGCAGATGAAGATGAGGTTAACCATGCTGTCCATACCCCCAAATTTTGAGAAGGGGAATAAATTTATAGGCTCCAAAGCCTTTGGAAAGAACAACTCCATATAAGACCCCACAGGGTCACCATATCCAATGCCA
>ML778763.1:185484-200140 GCA_009831015.1 Picea engelmannii
AAGTGCCACATTAAACTCGTTGAACTTTTGTATAAATTCGACACAGGAGTTTTCAACATTCAACGGAGTAATTAGCAAGTGTCAATTTATGACTGATTAGGGACTGGAATGACGGTTCGAGTCACCTTCGCACTGTTATTTCTGTGTCCACTTGTTCACTAGGAATCCAGTACCTGAGTACTTGAGACGCCTGCGGTTCTCCGCACATGGTTGCAGGAATCTGGGAACTGAGACACATATTACTGTGTGTTATATATCTCCCGTAAATTCCAATAGATGTGTATTTCCTAATTCCGGTGGCAAATTTTTGCTGAATTTCATGGGCGTCGAATTCGAACACGAACAAGGTGACTAAGGGTACAACAAGCAGTGAGATTAGATTGTGACAGTCAGAGTGCAATCTTCCTGGAAAAGAACCCAACTTATCATTCGAAGACAAAGCATATTGATGTTCAGTATCACTTTGTGAGAGACATGGTTGAGGAAAAGAAGGTGTTGTTGGAAAAGGTTGACACGTTGAAGAATGTTGCAGATTCATTGACAAACTCTGTAAGCACAGAAAAGTTCTCCTGGTGTAGAGTAACAATGGGCATTGCTGCCCTGGATTGTTGACTATATAATATTGGGACCCCTGGATACAAAGAAAACAGCAAGTGGAAGAATGTTGAGTATGTGTTATATTCTTTGCATGTGTGTGTGTGGGCGCGTCAGATTCGACAACTGGTATCGGTTTTGGTATCTACGGAATACCTAAAAACATTGTATATATTGTATAGTGAATGGTGAAATTCAATATAATGAATATAAGAAAGGTTTTCCCGGTTGAGGGTTTCCGGTATAAAATCTCTGTGTACTCTGTGTATGAGCCATTGATTAATTTATGTTTTTCTTAAGAATCTATATGCATTGCTTCACAGGTTTAAAAATTATAGTTTTGTGGCACAACCGAGGGTTTGTTCTTCTTTATCACAGTCTAAGTCGTATACATCATAAATTGGAGGGCCTTCAAATTGCACAGTATATGATTTATGGATGTCTTCTTCTAGGATGAATGGCATGCGTGTTCTAGACACAAAATCAGAGCAATCCAAAGTTGTCTTCTTGGCCTCAAGAGATTTCCGGAATTTCTCCTCATCACCATATAACATAGAATTTCTACCATGGTTTTATTCAGGTTCAAAATGCAAATGATCTCCCATGGCTCTGTCATATTGATTTCTGTATGATCAAAATGTGGCTCTTCAAACTCAAAAAACTGTTCACCTATTTTAGGGAGATTAAAGGGATCAAATTCACGATTTTTATTTTCACTTAGGACCTCATCATATTTTCCATCATATGGTAGGGGCACAAATTCTTCCATTTCTATACTAAGGGTTACTTGTTTTGCAGAGCTTCCATTTTGCAAAAGCATCAGATTTCCACCCTGCCCTGTGAATCCACTAAAACCCAATGTGGGAAAATCAGTTTATGGATTTTTATTATGCAGCAGAAAATATAGAGATCTCTTACAAGACAAATCGATCCAACCAATAAGCTGAGAGAAACCCCAATAATCTCTCCTTGAAAATCTGTACGACCCTCTCCCAGTCAAATCGACCTTAGCAACACAAAAATGAACCAGAAAAATACGGCCTCTGCACAGTGCATACAACCCTCTACGTCACCTATACGACCCTCACTCAGATCTGAAGTACAACCTTTGCAAATGTCAAGGAAAGCCAGTCGATCCACCTGCAAAATGTCTCCTCTATCTTCTCTGCACTTCTTTTCATGCAAACCCTTAAGTAAATTTCTTTCTCTAGTAGAAATTCGCCCTCTCTCAATGAAAGAATGCACCCAACCACCAAGTCGATTTCATTATAACTCAGTGAGCAAGCAAAAACCCTATCTCCAAAGAGATCAAGGGCTGAGATCAACCCTCATTCTCTCAAAGAGATGGATGGCCAAGATTAAAAGACCATTACTTAAATTATTTTCACTTTTAACTTTAGAAAAAGTGCTTGTTAGATCCCCTATCCTAGGGATAACTAAGGAGATTATGTCTCGAGGCCCACAGGTCGTAGACATGGAGTATCGAGAGCCATATTGTCTTGAGCCTAGCCCTGGAGGGCCCATCCTTCTTCTTCAACGCCTCCATTCTGTCAGCAACAACAACACCCATCCCATCCCATCGGCCTGGTTTTGAAGTAGCAGTGTATCTTGCTCCATGAGGTAATGAGTCCGGGTATCATGGTATGTGTCACTTTGATTCTCAAAGCATTTGAATATGTGCATTTAATTCGATTTTGCTTCATGACATGTGCTTGGACTTTATGCCTTTTGACTTGTCCATACCTGGGGGGGGCGGTGACAGAATGCCTTAGCAAGTTGGTTCCCTTAGGAGTGAGTTGCCACAGAGTGGGTTTATGAAAGGTCATCGTCCATTCCTTCCATACTTATCACTTTTCATCATCCTCCCTCTCATATATCCCCTACATTGGTTCGGGCATTGGCTTTGCCAAGCTAGTTGTTGATTTTTCAATAAGCTAGGCTTAAGCATGAAGTTCATTCCATTTTAGCATTTTACTTAAACCATAGAAAATTTGTTGCAGCAACCAAGATCACAAGAAGAAACACCATGCACAAGTACACAAGAAGTATCCTGGGAAACCCTTCTCAACAAGGGAAGAAAACCCAGCCAATCCTTTGCTATATTCTTCAAGAGAAAGACCTCGACCACCATAAACACCTAGCACACAAAAGGGTGCTCACAAACTCTAGAAACCTAGCGCCCAAGAGAGGTGTGCACTTTTCCCAAGAGCAAGTGTTTTCTGAAATTTCCAAGCTCACACTTGTGATTATCATTCCTCAATGGGGAATTTACCTTTATTTATATTAGACTGAACATGTCAACATAAGTGTCTATTGGCACAACAGGGCCGACCTCAATAACTTATAATATAATTAATAATTACCATATTAATTATCTCTTGCATTAAGGTGGGGCTGACTTGTACCCATTACAAATAGGGTTACAGGTAAGTCTGACTCTTGAACAATATAGCAAGGGATCTCATACACCCACTAGTGCTCAGCCACTAGGGGCACATCCACAGGGATGTCTACATCTCTATCTCACTACATCTCACAGGAGAACCACACTCACTAGTGTTCAGCCACTAGGATTACGTTCACCTGTGCTCATCCACATGCACGTCCAACTCAACAGATCTTCTTTCCCACTACATTACACAAGAGAGTCATCTGTAGTTCATCATCTCAACTTTTTGCTCAGAGGAGGCTAATACATCGTTTCATCTCTGTCTCAGAACAATGCACCCAGCTCATGGGATTTCACATGTTCACCTGTGCTCAGCCACATGCACGTCTAACTCAGCAGATCTTCTTTCTCACTGCGTTACACAGGAGAATCATCTGGAGTTCATCTCAACTCTCTGTAAGGAGGAGACCAGCACAACATTCCAGTTCTGTCTCAGATAGGAACCGCACACCCATCTCAGGGGCTCTCTCTCGGGTCCGTGTCCTAGAGGATGTATCATGCAACTGTAATCATCAACACTCCCTCTTAGCTAGGGAGGCATTCTCCATCAGGCCAAGTCTCGCATGGAAGTACTCGAACTTTGTCTTGGCTGTAGTCATCAACATTTCCTCTCAGTTAGAGAGGTATTCTTCACCAAGCCAGTTTGGTGAAGATGTTTGCAATCAACTCATGTGTAGTAAGGTACTGCACGTGTACTGCTTTCCTCTGCATCATGTCTCTGAAAAAATGATATTTTATCTCAACGTGTTTTGATCTATCATGGAACACTGGGTTCTCAAAGAGCTTCACACACAGCTCTAGTTATCATCATAGAATCCATCTCATGATCAAGTAAATCTGTCAGAAGCTTGTGAAGCCACACTGCTTCACACACTCAATGCTATATACTTTGCTTCTGTAGTACTCAAGGGCACAGAGCTTTGTTTCCTGCTGCACCAGGAAACCATGGCAAACTTCATGGTAAAACAACAACTGGATCTGCTCTTTCGGTCCACTGTACATTCTGTCCATTCTGCATATCCCTGCAAACTCAAGTCTACACTGGAGACATATCTAAGGCCATATCTAGCTGTTCCTCGTAGATATCTCAATACATGTTTCGCTGCTGTCCAGTGAGTCTGTCTCGGCTGACTCATGAACTGGTTAAGTACATTCTCTGCATAGCATATATCAAGTCTGGGTTTAACCATATACATCAGTGATCCAATCAGCTGTGGAACAATCTCGTTTGAATCATCATCATTTCAAATTCATCATCATCGGTGTAGGTATGAATTTGCATTTATTCATACTGAACTTCTTTAATATCCTCACTGTATATTTTCCTTGACTCGGGAAAAGTCTCATTGGTCCTCTGTCATACTTCTTGTCCCAAGAATTTGTGCATCATACCCAGATCCTTTATCTCGAAATTAGAAGTCAAATCTTGCTTATATCCAACAACTCGGTTTCTGGATCAAGTGTCTCATCATAGACAACTCCCTCTGTTTGTGGGAATCCTTTGGCAACAGATCTTGGTTTGTATTTCTCAACACTTCCATCAGTTGCATGCTTGATTTTATAGATCTACTTGGAAGTCACCATAGACTTCTCTACTGGTCTCAGAACAATGTCTTATACATCATTCTTTAAGATATACTAGTATTCTTTTGTTATGGCATCTTGCCATACCTGTTCACCCATCGCTTCCTTATGACAAGAAGGCTCAGAATCAATGATGTGGCTCATGGCTGAAGAGTAGCTCAAAAAATCTCTTTGTTCTCTCGGGATGTGCCTTGAGAGGCTTGTATGTTTCTCTGCTTCCTGCAGAGTGAGCCTAGGCAGGCCTTTTATGCCCTACTGCAATCTCTCTGGACATATCAATTGGAGCAATTGGATCAACTGGAATAATGTCTGTCTCCCTCTGAACTGCTGAAGGGGGAGAAGTTATTGTCTCACTGTCAATCTCCATCTGAGATTCTCTAGATCTTTGAAAGGCTATCTCTTCTTCAAGGACAACATCTCTGCTTGTCTCAACCTGTCTCTGACCAGGGATGTCGATCTGGAATGTCTTTGAAGATTCACTGTTATCCCATAAATGTATCCTTTCTCCCTAAAGGGTCTAGCTTGGACTTCTTCTCTTTGGGTACATGAAAATACACTGGGCACCCATATATCCTGAAGTGTTCAATCTCAGGCTTCACTCCGGTGAAGGATTCTTTGGGAGTTATGTTTTTCAAAGTCTGGTGAAGACTCTTGTTCTGAACATATACTGTGTCATGCATGCTTCTGCCCATAGAATCATAGAAATATTCTGATCATGCATTATTGCATTGGTTGCCTCAATGATGGTTCTATTCTTCCTCTTTCTCAAATAGTTTTGACTCCCTCTGAGTCAAGTGACTACCTCTGAAGGATAAACATCTTCCTTTGTTGTTAACCTGTCTGGAACAAGAAAACAAGAGGAACCAACACAAGAATATCTCCTAAAGGAGAATAATGAGTACATCTCCAGAATCAAAACAATTTAAGGATTGTTGTCACAACTACAACACCTACTTGTAATGTAGAAAACTTTAGAAATATAGGTTAGAGGAATGACAATTACAACAATCAAATCTGGAGTCTTCACTTCTAGTGTGTTGTTCCTTTGAATGCACTGAGATCCCTCTAGATCCATGACTTCAGCAAAAGGTTCCTTCCTTCTGCAATTACCCTCATTACAATGATACAAATAATATATATACAAGTGCATACCTGAGGGTGCTGATATGATTTATCCAATGACACCTGGCTGATTTCTGTCCTTTGACATCTTCATGACGAAGGTAGTCACAGTGTCACCTTTTTGTATCAACCACAATAAGTCTTCCTTTGAAGTCTTGTCTTCCAGGAACTTGAAGTTGCTTGATTCATCAAGTTTATCTTCCATCATAGTTTTGTTCATCATAATTTGAGAATTTTCACAATCCCTTGTCAACTGGGCTAGAAAACCTAACGGCTAGGCTAGGCTAGCAACCCGAAGTTTTGTTGGGCTTATGAATGCCGACAATAAGTCTTGAAAGTCAGAAGAACACAAGTAATCTTGAAGGCTTCTTCAAAGAGCTGCAAAAACCCTAAAAACCAGAAATCTGCAGAAATTTGTGGAACCCTAGAAACCCTAGGGCCAAAAATATAAAATTCTCGGAATTTCATTTTAAGAGCTTCTGGAGATGCGCTGAAGGAGGCCGTACCCTCCTGTCCAAATTTCAGCCCCAACGTTCAAGTATTAAGGGCTGGAACACCTCAGAAAGGAGGGCCATACAGATTTTCTGGAAACCCTAAGAGGGTCGTACGGTTCTGCAGAAATGAGAAGATGACTAGTAGATGCTTGTGCAATGGGTTCTTCAAAACCTATGCTCTGATTCCATGTTGATTTTTCAATAAGCTATGCTTAAGCATGAAGTTCATTCCATTTTAGCATTTTACTTAAACCATAGACAATTTGTTGCAGCAACCAAGATCACAAGAAGAAACACCATGCACAAGTACACAAGAAGTATCCTGGGAAACCCTTCTCAACAAGGGAAGAAAACCCAGCCAATCCTTTGCTATATTCTTCAAGAGAAAGACCTCCACCACCATAAACACCTAGCACACAAAAGGGTGCTCACAAACCCTAGAAACCTAGTGCCCAAGAAAGGTGCGCACTTTTCCCAAGAGCAAGTGTTTGCTGAAATTTCCAAACTCACACTTGTGATTATCATTCCTCAATGGGGAATTTACCTTTATTTATATTAGACTGAACCTATCAACATAAGTGTCTATTGGAAAAACAGGGCCGACCTCAATAACTTATATATAATTAATAATTACCATATTAATTATCTTTTACATTAAGGTGGGGCCAACCTGTATCCATTACAAATAGGGTTACAGGTAAGTTTGACTCTTGAACAATATAGCAAGGGATCTCATACACCCACTAGTGCTCAGCCACTAGGGGCACCTCCACAGGGATGTCCACATCTCTATCTCACTGCGTCTCACAGGAGAACCACACTCACTAGTACTCAACCACTAGGATTACGTTCACCTGTGCTCATCCACAGGCACGTCCAACTCAGCAGATCTTCTTTCCCACTGCATTACATAGGAGAGTAATCTGGAGTTCATCATCTCAACTCTTTGCTCAGAGGAGGCTAATACATCGTTTCATCTTTGTCTCAGAACGATGCACCCAACTCATGGGATTTCACACATTCACCTGTGCTCAGCGACAGGCATGTCTAACTTAGCAGATCTTCTTTCTCACTGCGTTACACATGAGAATCATCTGGAGTTCATCTCAATTCTCTATAAGGAGGAGGCCAGCACAACCTTCCAGTTCTGTCTTAGATAGGAACCACACACCCATCTCCGGGGCTCTCTCTCAGGTCTGTGTCCCGGAGGATGTCTCACGCAGCTGTAATCATCAACACTAGTAAGGGTTGTACCTTGCCTTGTGGGAAGAAGGGGATAAAGGCCCAGAGGGTAAAAGTAGCTGGCAAAAGTTAAAAGCCAAAGATCAAACCTTGAGATGCTTCACCCAGGGATCCCCGAGAAAACAATAAAGGGCTTCTCAACAAGAAAAGTGGGGACCCATAAAAAAGATAAAACTCAAGACCTAGTTGGTGGATAGGGGGACTCATCACGAGCCAGCCTATTAGGTCCATGGACATGTAGCAGTATGACACTACTATTCATTTGGTCACCACGCCAGGGTAGTGGCTCTTGGTGGCATAGCCAAGAGAAATGGGATTTCATCACGAGCCAACCTTCTCATCTCCGTGAAATGCTTGTGGGTAACGTTGTCACCACTGGTCACCACGCCAGGGCAGTGTCCCCTAGCTATTCTCTTGAACGAAAAAGCAATAAGATAAAAAGTAAAAAGGCATTGAATGGGCTAGGAAACAATTGCATCCATGACAAGGTGCAACTCACCCTCTTCAGAGGCACCCACATGTAAGACCTACATTTCCCTGTCATCACTGCACCCCTTGCCCAAACATCCCCCATACCATTTCATCCACTTACATGACCTAGATTGGTCTTCACCTAGAAACACCCCACACCTCAAGAGTATTAGCCCAATAGGACGTCCTGGAACCCACTCCAAACCTGGCTTGTAGAAAAGCATAACGTCTTTGAGCACTTGTCTGGGAAAAGGGAGGTATTATGCACATGTTTGGGTAACTTGATTATTGGATGTGATTGACATTGCTATGATCCCTGTGACTTATGAGCCCATGGAGTGCGTACTTGTTGCTGCAGGACCACGTCTGACGGACAGGTACATATGGGGAGATGATTAGCCCGGACCTCCATAGGGTTAAAATCCCACCAGATGGATGCTGAGACCTCAGCTAGGGGCAGAAACATACTAGAGGCTTGCACTGGAGAGAAAGAAGGACGTTCCACCAGAGACACCTTGGCAGGCCTAGACCCAGGGGGGTCTTGCCTTTCCCCATGAACATTGGCCTTGGGAGGCCCATGACATCACCCTTGTGACCCTTGACGTCACCCAACGTCAGATGGACATGATGGAGGCAGTTGTGTGTCAAGTGGCACGTGTGGCATGATCTGGAGGCCTTGGAAGGCCTAACGTTTTTCTCATGAAGGCCAACGTCTCACTTATGAGACCCAACGTCACCCTAGAAGGGCATGAAGTCACCTCTTCTGCACATTTTAGGGTTTAATTTGTCAATTTTATGTAAAAAAACTGGATTTTTCATGTAACTGTCCATGTCGGCCTTTTTGACCTAATTTGTAATTAAAGGTCATTTGAATTGTATAAATAAGGGAAAAATCCCTTGTATTTTTTCATCATCTTTCACTCACACAAGTGTGTGGTCTGAAATTCGACCTCTTTAAAGGCTTATTGGCTGAAATTAAGTGTGCGCAAGTCTTGGAGGAAGCTTCTTTTGGTGTATTTTGGCATTTTCATGGTGGAAAGTCTTCAACTAGGGCATGCTACTAGATTATTCTTTGTGAATGTAAGTGAAAATCTGCAATTCTTCTTTCTTTGAATGGTTAAGGTATCTTTTACTTTTCATTTACTAAGATTATGAAATTGCTAGTGTGAAACGCTAGGAGAATAAACACATATTATTGTCCTTTTCTCAATAGTTATCCACCTACTTGATTTTGCTAGAAGACACCTCCATTGAAGCAAATGCTAGAGCCCTACCTTTGTAGCACTCTAACACCATTGCTTCATTAAGCTTTTATTTATCTCAAGCTTGAGCTAAAGAAAAAAGAAAACCGCTAGGGCCTAGGGTTACCTACTTCCTAGTAGCCGTTTTCCTTCTAGGGTTTTGATGATTGAGGTTACCAACACCTCAACCATCCTCCCTCTTGTCTTTAGTTCACTCACTATCATTTATTTCCTTCAAGATTGCTGCTGCAAAAATGACTCCATTAACCCTAAAGGCACTAGTTTATACCTTGCATTTGATTGATTGATGAAAACAACCCTCAAACTATCTACTTCAAGCTCTTTGCTAACCATTCCTAACCCTAGATTAGACTAACTTACTAACATTCTTGCTGCTGTTACAAAAGTAAGCTACAACTATATATTACAGCAGTAAAAGCTCCTAAAAGCAAGTATTAAAGTTGATTTTACATTGCCTTCTTTGCTTCTGACAAATGCTAGCATATTGCCAATTCTAGGTTATCATTCTGGGTCATTATTGAAGCTTGTTTAAGGCATAATTGTGAAGCTATCATTATATATACATTGCTGTTATAAATTTCTGTTTGTTTCATCTTGTATATCAGCTTATTGCTTTTATTGAAAGTCCAAGGTTTTACGAAGCACTAATATCAAATGTTACTTGCAAATAGTGTTTTCTTGTTGTCTTGTTCTGGGTAGGTACACTCAAACAAATCCTTGCTTCATCTTATTAAACCTTTGGGACTTTCTGATCAGCATGACTTGTGAGAGGGGAAGAACTTTTTTCGATACTATTACCTTTGCCTTCTCAAACCCCCAGGTCACCGGGGACGTTTCCCCTGGGATTTCACCCCTAAAGAGAAAGAGGTGTCTTATTTAGGTGACAATGATAGGACAACCTCCTGTTACGCCAATTTATTCACTTTCCTTTGGCTTTTGGGAAAGTACAAATTGTGCGATAACAATGCTCATTAAGTCAACATTAAAATATAACACATTTAATGTAATTTTTCTAAGTTAGACTTAGGAAAAAAATTTAACCCATCAACTTGGCTAGTTTCACTGTCCCCCTCCATGCTAGGATGCCACCACATGGAATAAGACCTTATTATTTACTCTTCTCAACACTCCCTCTTAACGAGGAAGGGATTCTGAACCAACCCCATCTGATCTCTGAACTTCATGAATTTTTGCCTGCATAATGCCTTGGTAAATATATATTCCATATCATCATCTGTCTGTATGTATAGAAGACTCACAACTCCTTCTATACACAATCTCGTATGAAGTGATAGCGGATGTCTATATGCTTGCTACGATCATGAAACACAGTATTCTCAGAGAGCCTAATGCAACTCTAATTATCACAATGTATCACAGTAGCCTCTAACTCCTTACCAAACAGTTCCAAGAACAACTTTCTCAACCACAGTGCCTCACATGCTGCTAAACTACTTGCCATGTAATCTGCCTCAATAGAGCTCAATGCCAGTGATCTCTGCTTCCTGCTGAACTAGGGTATAATACCCGATCCTATGCTGAAGCAACATCCTAAAGTTCTCTTTCTGTCCTCTGCACATCCTACCTATTATCCCCTATCCTAGGGATAACTAAGGAGATCATGTCTTGAGGCCCATAGGTCCTAGACATGGAGTGCCGAGAGCCAGACGACTTGAGCTTGGCCTCGGAGGGCCCATCTTTTCTTCAGTGCAGCCCATCTATCAACAACAACAACATCCATCCTGTTGACCGCCTGTCCAACACAGGTGGTCAACTTATGTGCCATGAAGAGATGCATCATCAGATGCCATGTTGTCGAAGATTTTTGGTCCTACAGGGCAGTGTTTGGCCCCAACACTTTATTTTGTAATTGGAATTTCCGCACCCCTGCATGGGTTAATAATGTAATAGGTTTGCATGAGTCATGTCTAGGTCAGTTACCTTGGGATCGGTTCACTGGGAGAGTTCCTTTTACTGAGGGTTTTTTATCCTCAGGTTATCAGTTGGGCTTTTCAGCCTTACTGATTTCCCTTGAGTTTTTCCCTCACACTTGCAATAAGTCCTCCAAAGTGGTGAACGACGTTCTAGTGGGCGTATGTTTTGGTAACTAATATAGGGAAATCATTGTAAATGACCATGCAAGACATCTTAGAAAGTTTCGCAGAATTCCGTCGAGTCTAGGTTAGTCGTTTTTAATTAATTAATTTTTCCTAAGTTTGGAGGATTAATTATTTAATTAATTAATTGTTTTTGAGCAATAATTGTAAAAACTAGGTCTTGGGTTTTTTTTGATAGGGGTATTTGTGCTCAAAAGAAATGGAATAGCACCCCCTACACCCATAGACCAAGTTTCAGCTCAGTCGAACAACTTTAGCCATGGGTTTGTCTACCTGGAGTGTCAGTCAGTCAAAAACAACAATTTTAATTGATAAAGTCCAAACATGGCAAAAATGTAATTTTGTAATAATGAGTTAAAGGATGTAAAAAGTTGAAATGATGGTTAGAGAGAGACCCCCTAAGCATAACTTTAGCCTCCCAACCATTTCCAACCTTTTCTAACCCCTTTCCCACCTTTCACACTCAAAAATCACGCCCCCCTAGGGGGATTGACGTTTTTCCTTTTTTAATTAATTTGCGACTTGAGTGCAACCCCCTCTCTTGAGATTTCACTTCATTTGACCTCTACATCACCCCTAGAGGTGACCCCACTCACTCCACCTCACTCATCCCTTCATTTTATTTGATTTTTGACCTTGTGGAGTGCTCTCCAAGAGAGTTACGACCCCCCTTTTTGTCTCTCCAATGAAAATTCGTTTTTATTGGTTTGAGGTTGTTTCTTTACCCTAGCACGGATCCCACAACCTCTCCTATGGGTTTTGTGTGATCCCAACACCCCTCACTCATCTCTCACCCTTCCTTACCTTTCCCTCATCCCAAGTGATGTGCCTTCCAAGAGAAGTGCGCCCCCCCTCTTCTTGAAACTCCACAAAATCATTTTTAAAAATTATTTGTGCCTCTTCACTTACCTTGGCACGAATCCCATGCCTCCTACACACCCTTGGATCTACCCAAGCTATTTTTCTATTTTTCTACACCCTAGATCTATTGTGCAAACCCTAAGTGGTGCGCCCTAGCCTTGAGATCTACTCAATTACTTGGTGGTGGACACTTGGCTTAGATCCAAGAGAGGTAGGTTTGCCTCTCCAAGTATAAATAGATCTCATTTCTCTTCCCCAACTTACCATATCTTGAGCTATTGTTATGCTACTTGATTTTCATCTCTCTCTTTCCATTATTTCATTCATTTCCATTCTATGCTCTAGGGTTTTGGAATATTTTCTCTCCAAGACTATTTTTTTTGAGTAATATCAATAAAGGAGAAACTTTGGAGGACAACTAGAGGAGCAAGGCGTATGCTTGGTTTTCTTATGAATATGAGGTAATATTGTATCAAAATTGCTTTGGGTGATTGCAACATTGGATCTTAGGTAAAGTGTTATCTAAGTGGATTTACTAATGTGTATGCTTATGGGTTTATCTATCTTGATGTATTAGATAGGATTGAAGTGTCGTTTTATTTACATACATCAACATATTATCTCTTGTATGCATATCACTTAAGGAGGTTTTGCAGGTTTATACTTCTAGGGTTTCATTGGGAACTCCTTCAAGGAGAAGGGTCTCTTGAAGCACTCATACACTCCATTTCTCTAACCCTTTTACTCTTCATCTATATTGCTGCTCATACATTCCATTTTCAGCTAGCATATAATTGTTTAAGTAGGTCATTTTATCACACATAATCTCTCCTTTCTTGTGGAAAGTTCTTGCCCTAAAAGGAAAGGGTCTTCCTTAATTCTTTTTGGTTGTGTGTAGCCATTCTAGCAAGCAAAGCTTGCTGATTTTTCAGGTTTTCAGATCTGATTGGGAGGACATTGGCTGCCCAAAGGAGAAGCACACAACACTAGAAGACCCTCGAAGGGGTTTGGTAGCTAACTCTCAAACCAACTCTTATTTTTCATCAAATTTTGGCACGTCTTGCCTCCTTTGCTTGCTTGTGGTGACTTGCACTCCTAGAGGAGGAAGTGGTATGACCCTCCTCTTGGTGTAAGCTCTTGGGTAGCTTAGATTTAGCCTAGGGTTTCTTTTTTTTACTTTTTTTTTGCTTTTCTTAGCTAGACCGTGAGGTTTTGGAGGTGAGGGCACCTTCCAAACCTAGGCCATGGGGTTTTGTTGTTTGATTGGTAGCTTAGTTTGTAACTTAGTTTATCTTTCTTTCTCTTCTCTTTAATGGTTTGCCCTAATTCCTAAGATTCTAAAGAAGTTAACCTAACTAAGCAAAACCCTAATCTAATCACCTACCTAGTTGGGAGAGGAATACCCAAATAGGCAAGGCCTAGTGTTAATGCTAGATGATATAATGTGATGTGATCTATGGTTAAATGATATAATTTGCTTATGTTTTAGATTTACATCTTAATCTTAAGCTTATTGGGCAACATCTAAGTAACATACTAGATATTGCTTAGTTTCATTTCAAGCTTATTCTTTTGCACATGGTTTAGATCTTAATGCTTAACATCTTTAAAGTGCTTAGCAAGTAATTGGTTCATTCATCTACTGCTTATATCTATTGGAAGCCATTTGCTTGGGCTTGAATGTTAATTGGTTAATAAGGCAAACACACACTAAATTTCTTTCAATCTCTTGAAGGCAAGTTGTTCTTGCCCTAATGCTCTTATTTCATAGCAAGCTCTTATTGTGCATGTGACCTCTTTATTTTTCAGCTATCTTATTTTCTTTACATGTGTTGATATATTTGAATTGCATAAGCTTAAGGCAACACACTTAAAAGCTCATTTAAGTTTCGGCCATATCACTAAAACTGCAATTTTAAAGTGTCTTAAAATCTTCAAAACACTCTAAAAATCACCTAAAAGTCTACCTAATCATTATATACACTTAATAGACTTTTTAGGGTACCTTAGACCACCATCTTCACCATCTAAAACGGGGCTTGAGGAAAACAACAGAGGGTAGTGGCAGGGGACTGTCTCGTGGCGCACCAGGTGTGTGTCCTCTCCAAGAAGTACTCTTGTTTTGGACTGACTAGTTCTGCTAGGGTTGGCCTCGTTGCCATACTATCTTGAGCATCCAACAGTTATTTGGCAATAGGAGGAGGAGGCTCTGGTGAAAGCTTTAATAAAATTTGATAAATCTTATGAAAGCCTAATAATTAACAGTGTTGATTAAGTCGGCCACGGCAAAAAGTCGGCGAGGGTTCGGAAAAAATCATTTCGGCAAAAGTCGGCAAAAGTCGGCAAAAAATCGGAAAACCACGACAAACATTAAAAAATACAAAATATATTCATTTTTTTCAAAATTTTAAACATATAAAGCAACAACAACATCAGATAAACACATTGGCACATAAATAT
>ML778763.1:201846-212390 GCA_009831015.1 Picea engelmannii
TAGAAATCCTTGATGGTGATGATGATGGTTGTTAAGTTGCCCCCACAGTCATTGAGGAAGACCACAAACCCTTCTCCTTCCTTCTCCACAAACAATGATTTAGAAATGACCCAAAAAAAATCAAAAATCGCCCTTATACGCGCAGATTAAAGATGCCCAACGACTTTTACAGTCGAATCGTGATTTTTAAGGTAAAAGTCGCCGACTTTTACAAAAAGTCGTGACTTTTTCGAAAGGGTAAAAATCGCGACTTTTTCCAGGGTAAAAGTCGGCAGGGGGAAAAAGTCGCGACTTTTTCGATAAGTCGTGAAAAATCGCCGACTTAATCAACACTGATAATTAAACCCTGGACCAAACCTAATAAACTACTTTGGGGTTTAATAACTAAGAGTGTGGATCATCTTCAATAATCTCTATAACGTTGTGCTTAAAATCTTCTAAATCTTTGGAATGTGTTGATGATGATCTCATAAATTTGGTGATCCTTTAATCTTTGGTATCCTGTACACATATAAGATAAACGTGGTTAGCTTGCTTGTTGTACTTTAGATATTCTTTAATTGTAGATCTTGTATCAAGTGCTTTGTGGATATCTCATTTATAATTCTTTATTTCTTTGTAATCTTGTAAACATTTTGTAATTTGTTTGTAATGAACACCCCTAACATCTAGTTGACCCCATTGCCCAACCTTAGGCACTAGTCTTAGTTGACCTAGGGAAAGGTTTTTCTTTACATGCTAACCCTTGCATCTTGCATTGTTGCCTTAGCATCCTAGATTAGATCCCCTTTAACCTTAAGAAATTAAAACTAACTCCTAGAACTTAACTTAATTCATTTAGTAACTAAGGTCTACCCCCTTTGGCTTCCCTAGGAGTAAGCCTAGACGGAAGAGGTTCCGGTCAAAGTGACAGCATGGGCCGTGAACCTAGGCATTGTGCCTCCAGGGACACACTAAGTGAGCAGGACTTAGCTCATGTCTGCAAGTGTGTATAAGGACGGCAACACATCCCACCAGCCTAGTCCTGAAGTAGCAGTAGGTCTTGCTCCATGAGGTAATGAGTTTGGGTATCATGGTATGTGTCACTCTAATTTTCGAAGCATTTGAATATGTTGCACTGAACTCTCCTTCATTTCATAACGTTTTCTTGGAAATTATGTTCTTTAACTTGTTCATACCTGGGAGGGTGACAAAATACCCTAGTAAGTTGTTTCCCCTTTAGGATGAGTTGCCATTGGGTGGGTCTATGAAAGGTCATCATCCATTCCTTCCATACTTACCACTTTTCATCATTATTCCTCTCATCTTCCCCTACCTTGGTTTAGGCATTGGGTTTGCCACACTAGGAAGGGTTGTACCTTGCCTTGTGGGAAGAAGGGGCTAAAGGCCCAGAGGGTAAAAGGAGCTGGCAAGAGTTAAAAGCCAAAATGAAACCTTTGAGATGCTTCGCCCAGGGATTTCCGAGAAAGCAATAAAAGGCTTCTTAGTAAGAAAAGGGGACCCATAAGATAAAACAAAACTTAAGGTACTAGTTGGTGGATGGGAGGTCTCATCATGCGTTGGCCTATTAGGTCCATGGGCATGTAGCGGTATGACACTACCACCTATCTGGTCACAAAACCAGGGTAGTGGCTCTTGGTGGCATAGCCAAGAGAAAGGGGGTCTCATCACGATCCAACCTTCTCATTTCCTTGAAATGCTTGTGGGTAACGCTGTCACCTCTGGTCACCACGCCAAGATATTGTCCCCCAACTTTTCCTTTGAAAAGAAAAAAGACCAAAAAACAATAAGACTAAGAATAAAAGGCATTGAATGGGCTAGGAAACAATGGCATCCATGATAAGGTGCAACTCGCCCTCTACAAAGGCACCCACAAGCAAGACCTACATTTCCCTATTATCACTGCACCCTCTACCCAAACACTTCCCCTACACCATTTCACACACTTACATGACCTAGATTGGCTCTCACCTGGGAAACACCCCAAACTTGAGGAGGATTAGCCCAATAGGACATCCTGAGACCCTCTCCAAACCCGACTTGTTAAACTGCATAACGTCTTTGAGCATTTGTCTGGGTAAAGGGGGGTTTGATGCACATGTTTGGGTGATTTGATTATTGGATGTGATTGACATTGCTATGATCCATGTGACTTATGAGCCCATGGAGGGCGTACTTGTTGTTGCATGACCATGCTCGATGGACAGGTACATATGGAGAGATGATTAGCTTGGACCTCCATGGGGCTCAAATCCCACAGATGGATGTTGTGACCCCAACCAAGGGCAAAGATACGTCATAGACTTGCACCAGGAAGAAAGACGGGTGTTTCACCGGAGACACTTTGGCAAACCTAGACCTAGGGGGATCTTGCTCTTCCACCTGGACGTTGGCCTTGGGAGGCCCATGACGTCACCCAATGTCAAGATTGGCATTATGGAGGCAGTTGTGTGCTAATTGGCACGTGTGGCATCATCCAGGGCCTTAGGGGGCCTAATGCTTTGCAGATGGGGCCCAACGTTCCACCTAGGAGGCTCAACGTCACCCTAGAAGGGCATGACGTCACCTCTAAAACTGATTTTAGGGTTTATTTACTTGAATTTATGTAAAAACTGGATTTTTGATGTAATTTTAATTAAAGGTCATAATTACTGTATAAATAAGAGAGAAAAACTCTCATTTTATCATGATTGACCCATCACACAAGTGGTGGTCTGAAATTCGACCCTCTTTAAGGGTTATTGGCTGAAACTAAGTGGTGTGCAACTTTTGGGGAGGCAAATCTTGTTGTGTTTTGGCAAATTTTCATGTGGAGGATCTTCAACTAGGGTTTATGCTTGATTATTCTTGGTGAAGTAAGTAGAAAATATGCATTTCTTTATTGTGAATGAATGCTTATGGTAAATTTACTTGTTTCATGTCAAATATTATGAAATTTCTTGCTTAAAACCCTAGGGGAAAGACATATGTTGTTATCTTTTTCTATATAATCTTCCACTTGCTAAGATTTCTTGAAAAATACCTATCTAGAAGTAGATACTAGAGCCCTACCATTGTAACACTCTAGTAACCCTACTTCATTGCTTATTGCATATTTTATTTCAATTTGTCTAAAGGAAAAGAGAAATTGCTAGGGCCTAATTTTTATTACTTTCTAGCAAGTATCTCTAGGACTTGGATTTTTGAGGCCTTGGGCTACCAACACCTCTCTCATCCTCTCCATCCCCTTTGACTATACATTATCATTGTTATTTTCCTCTAAGAGTTGTTTCTGCCATCATTGACTCCATTACGCTAGAAGGCACTAGTCTACCCATTACAAGTGTTGATTGATCAAACAATTTTCAGAACATCTTTTCTTGAACATCCACTAACTCCTACTAACCTTAGATTAGCCTAAATCACTAACCAACTTGCTGCTGTTGCAAAATATTGCTACAGGCATCTAACAACATCAAATTAACCCTAAAAGTGGCATGTTATGCTAGCTAGACATGGCTAAAAACTGCTTGTGACTATCTGTTATCAATTTTCCATTATTTCAAGTCTTTTATCAAGCATTTTGAAGCATAATTATTGTGGCTGTTGCAAATTTCTTATTGCTGTTATAAACTGTTATACTGTTGCAATTCTATATAAGCTAGTACATTTCTTAAGAGTTCATTGTCTTATGAAGCACTAATATCATTTTGGTACTTGGAAAGTGCCATTTTTTCTATTTTATTGTCTTGTTCTGGGCAGGTACACAACATTTATCATTTGCTTCATCTCTATAGGACATAAAGAACCCTTTAAATCTGAGTGACTTGTGAGAGGGAGGGAACTTTCTTGTATCATTTTCCTTACCCTTCTCAAACCCTCAAGTCACTGGGGACGTCTCCCCTGGGGTACTGCAACATACTCCTAAATAGAGAGGGATTTCCTATTAAGGTGACAGTGATAGGTTATTCCCAGTTACGCCAATTTTGTGTCCACTTGCCTTGGGCTTTGGACAAGTACAAATTGTGCGATAACATTTCGGTGCCGCTGCCGGGGAACACCGAGTTAATTTTTCCTTGAACGACAGTTTTTCAGTAAGCCTTTATCTAAAGCCTTTACTTCACAAAGCTTACCCGACGACTCCACTGTCCACGGAGGGCGATTCTCTCTTTTCTTTTTGATGATCCCTAGAAGGATTATCTGGTGACTCCACTGATGACAAAGCCAACCATGGCTTCTCAATGGGACCCAAGAAATTTTAAACCCTTGGATATGAGTAAAATTTCGGGTTACCCTCGACAAATGCCTCCGAGGTATGAAAAATGGCTCCCTAGATTCACTAGTAATTATGGGGTTATAGCCGAAGATCACATGGATAATTTTTGGGCTTTCTTTCAACTCCACCCTATCAGTGATGATGCTGAAGATTTGGCGATGAAACTTTTCTTTGCCACTCTTCATGGCAATGCTAGGAAATGGTATGACGGTCTCCTTGATGTCGACATTACATCTATGGACCAATTAGAAGAAACCTTTCTCAAAAGATGGAATATTAAAATAGAAGATGTCCACATGCTAATTAAAAGACTCGAACATATGAAACAAACTCAGAACGAGACTATCAGGGAATTCAGTACCAAGTTTGAGAATTTGCTACACCAAATTTCTAGAAGTCATCACCCTGAAGACAGGTACCTCGCTTACCTCTATACCAATGCACTCTTAGTGCATTTAGGGTTTCTCCTCAGTAAAAAAGGGCCAAGATCAATCCAAGAAGCTTATTACATGTCTATACAAATCGAGGCAAATATCTCCTTGTTCAAGCGAGAACACCTTTTTACTCCAGAAACTAAAGTTGATGACCCCAAAGATACCCCAGAGCTCTTAGTCTGGAAATATTAGTTTCCCTTGAAAACTTTGTTAGTAAAATCCAGGAAAGAAGGGAACAAGTCATTGACCGACAAGAGGTTGAGGAAAAGGATCCTAATGAAGGTTCCCAATCCCATGAGGAAGGGAAAGAATTTACTCATGCTCCTACCAAGGATAATGAGGACCTAGTTGAAGAGCAAGAGCCTAAAGATATCAAGCATGATGATGAAGTATTGATGAGTGCCCCTCCCTCTGATGAAGCCATCCAAGAGCCTATTCCTCCTGCACAAGAAGAAGAGGATGAGGTTAGTCACTTTCCATTTCAAGTCTTTGATGATACCTTATTCTGTGATTCAGAGGGGGAAGAAGAAAGGGAATCCTTGGACGAGATAGATCCTCTTTATTATGAAGCTGAAGATGTAGAGGCAAGTCATGAGGATGAGACAGTGAACTTTCATTTAATGAAGTTATACAAATCCTTGAAGCTCCTGCACAGGAAGAAGTAAACACGTTAAGTTGTTTCCCTTTCCAAGATTTTGATGATGCTTTATTTTATGATTTGGAAGGTAAAGAAGAGGATCCCTTGGATATTTTAATCCCTTCATGTTATGATAAAGGTGATGAGTTTGTTGATTATATTGATGAGTTCATACATGTTGGAAAACGTAAATGGGATGTGATTGGATATGATGGGGATCCCATTTACAACCTTGAGGGTCATTTCCAAAAGTTGCCTTTACAACTATCATATGAGGTTACTACTAATTTTGACATTTGGCAATAAGGAGATGATGTGGTTGCAGATGATTTCCAGGCACCCAAGGGTGACGTAGCTTTGTGCTCTCATGATGATTTTCAGTCATAACTTGAGGATTTTGATGAGTATTCCTCTGAGCACTTGAATTTATTCCATGAAGAAGATTATCAACCACCGTTGTGCTCAAATATTGATAAAGGTGAGGACATTGCTTGCCCAGAGAAGGATCCTTGTGACAAGGTTTTCCAGCTCCCTTCTACTACTTTCTCTCGCTATGTCACTAAAGGTGTAGTTGGGAAACATGTCCTTTGTCTTAAGTTTTCTCCGGGGCAAAGCCTACTTTTAGAATTCAAGGGTAGGTTGGATACCTTAAGAAGAAATTTATTATCTCAATCTTTCAGACTTCCCTTAAGAAATTGTGATTCATCCTCTAGGTTCTTATTGATCCCTTCCCAGACCTCAAGATGTGAAGATGTCCAAGGCAGCCAACCTTCAGACTCTTTGAGTCAGTCTTTTGAGCCTTTGATTTTTCACGATCCCTTTCTGAGATGGATTGAGCACTTTTCTTAAGAGTTCATTGTCTTATGCAGCACTAATATCATTTTGGTACTTGGAAAGTGCCCTTTTTTCTATTTTATTGTCTTGTTCTGGGCAGGTACACAACATTTCTTATTTGCTTCATCTCTATAAGACATAAAGAACCCTTTAAATTTGAGTGACTTGTGAGAGGGGGGGGAACTTTCTTGTATCATTTGCCTTACCCTTCTCAAACCCTTAGGTCACTGGGGACGTCTCCCCTGGGGTACTGCAACATACTCCTAAATAGAGAGGGATTTCCTATTAAGGTGACAGTGATAGGTTATTCCTAATTACGCCAATTTTGTGTCCACTTGCCTTGGGCTTTCGGCAAGTACAAATTGTGCGATAACAGTGCCCAATCAACATTTGTAAAACCTACCAATCTCACTTCACCACTGCGCTCATACAACAAGTCGTACTCCATTTTACCTCTCAAGTAGCGAAGCACATGCTTCACAGCTATCCAGTGTACTCTCTGTTAGCGTCGGAAGTCACTCCTGGATTGCTTGCAGGAGCAAAGCCCGACACCCATCAGTTTAATGCCACGATTTATGTATAAAGGGATGATCAAATGGAGGTAAAGACTCGAGGAGACATCACTCTAACTCAGGGACTGGGTCTGGTATGTAAAGAACAAAGGAGGTCTTGATCTAACTTCAGCCAGTGGGTTGATTAAAAGATGAGCAGGTGGAAGACTTGGTATGAAGGGTGGACAAACGACTTTGGGCAACAGGCTTTCAGTGGTTTGCAGAGGAAAGACTCTGAATGCAAGATCCTCTTGGTTCAGGGTCTCAAGAAGCTGAAAAGGGGACTTGACTGGATCCTCCAATTCCAAGTCATTCAACGCTGGGAAAATCACAAGAACTGATTAGAAACAACGTAACTGCTACAGTGATCCAATCCAACATCATCCTATAACAGCTACAACTCGACTGGACCCTCCAATTCCGAGCTGTTCTAACACAGTATAACAAAGACGTAAAAGAAACTGGCATTCATAAGGCAAGAAGTCTCAAAAGTCCATACATAACCAGAGTATCAGTGCTTCATTAAAGCTTTACAACCGGGAGCTCTGCTCAACCATCGATAGATACAAAAATGGCAAAAACGCCTACATATACTAAAAAATAACAACAGCCGCAAAAATGAGACGCTGCATTAAAGAATTACGTCTGCAAGGCTTCTGACAGCCTGCCCATGCAGACTCAGAATGATCATGCGCCTATGACAGACGCCATCAGATTTCAGATTGTCCTTCTGCAGGTGAGTCGACGTAAATTTGTCCTTTGCCGGACCTTCCTTTTATGGCGGAGTTGATGTTCAACCACCATCAACTGCCGCAATAACTGCTTTTTTGGGATCGGGGACGACCTCGGTCAACTCTGCCTTCTGGGACGTGGAGGTCTCCTAATGGTGCCACCTGGATCAGCCGAATGGTCTTTCTTTGGACGCTACTTCGCTGGACTGCTGCGAGGGACCCCTATGGCTGATGTGGACGAGGGTGTGATGGGGTTGAAGGTGTGAACACTGTGGAGGTGATGGAGAAGAAACGAAAGCTGAAGAACACTTGGCATGAGGTGTCAGGCAAAAATGAGAAAAAGGACAAAGGGTGCCACGAGGATGAATGGACGGGTGACGTGGAGAGAGGGAGGACACATGGCAGCTGGTAGGAGGATGATGGACTGAGGGGGGGCCATGCTATGAGGTGAAGTGGAAGATAGGCTGCAGGGGAAAGGCGGCTCGAGGGATGTCACGACGGGGGAAGGCCCCACATGATTAAAAGTGAAGCGGCTGAGAGGGGTGGGATCGCCTGAGCGCCGCTGATCCGGGTGCTTTGATCTCGGCCGTTGGGAAGATGCACGCCTGATTCCGGACACCCCCCCCCCAATTAAAGGCAGAAAGGCAAGGGGGGTCCGGAATTGTCTGTGCGTCATTGATCTGGGCGCTCTGATCATAGCCGTTGGAGAGGTGCGCCCTCTATTCCGGAACCCCCCCCCTCCGTTTAAAGGTAGAAAAGTGGGGGGCCTCCGGAATTCGCTCCTGATCGTAGATCTGAGCGCGTAGATCCTGGCCACCCAGATCCATGCCCCCTTTAAGTCCAATGCGCCCGAGTTTCATCGATGGATGGACGACTGAGATGACATTTGATGTTAGAAGAGGGCTGCCTCCATAATCAGCCTCGCTTGACGTGACCGGGTGCTAGGACCATGGGCTTAGCTTCAAGGGTGCTTATCGGCGTTTCGGGGTTCGGGGTTTCGAGACGTAAAATGACGAGGATCTCTTACCCCTCGAATCCCCGAACACCGACATGACATGATCGCGCACCACGTGTCCTTTTGGATGGACAGTCAAGATCCTTCATGAATGTATATGGACGCTACCCATCATGCTAATCCCGGTGCAACTCCGCTAGCCCCGATATCCCGATGACCGTTGATCTGCTCTTATGGATGAATCCGGGCCATTGACAACGTAATTTCACCCGCTTACTTGATTGGAAGCCTTAAAACGAGATTTTTCCATGCTGCGCTTGGGCGCTCCTCGTACAACTTGCAGACCCGAATGCTCTTGTGCCTAGGACAAGAAATGTCGCTAACATTAGGCTCCATGGGGGATAGAGTCGTCCCTGTGATGCTCTAAGAACTCATTCCGCAGCTTCAGTGCCTTGCTGTTGGGCTATGGAGTCAGGCTCAAAACATCCCGTTGCTGAAAATACAAGCCGAAAAATAAAAGCAACAAAATAAAGATACATGCTCAAAGGAGCTTATTTATATACAATCCTAAACTAATAAAACACTTTATATGGGGCTAGGTGAAAGCTGATTTCCACCATAGCCATTCAAGCAGCTTCCTGGATAGAAGCTCCTTCCTTTTGTCAATGATCATCAGCAGATGGTGTAACCGTGACAGAAGAATGGTTACTATCTTCAACTCCTCCTTACAGGCTAGAGTTGAGATGAAATAGGGAGGCTCCAGGGCATAGGGGAAATGCCACTCCATGTACTTGCTGACATGATCATAGAATGAGTGGCAAATTTCGGAAAATTGGCGACAAGCAACCTCCTCTACTACACAGCTGTTCTCATGTGGCTGAATATCTCTGACAAGCACAGGTGAGTGGACAACTATCGTAGGCTCACTGATCTCGGGTGGTGGCTGCTCGCTAATTGGCTCTGGATAGAAAAAGAAATGAGCGCTCAGTCGTTCCTCTGGTTCCTCCTCCTCTTTTCCGTGCACTCCCCCATCTTGTGAAATGGGAAAGGTCTCCCGATCCTTCTCTTTAATCCCAAATGTAAATACATCATGGGAAATCTCATGAAGGAAGAGAGAGCAATCCTCTTCCACATTGGCTTCTTCATTTAAATATGAGACAACAGGCTCATCGGGGGCAGATGCTAACGCATCCAAGAAATCTTCAATAATCTCTTCAAAGGAGCTACTTAGATCATCTGCCTCGAAGACTAGAAAATCCTCTTCGTTGTCTTCAGATTCCAATTTTGCACATTGGGGAGTGGGGAATACTGCCTGCTCCACTAGTTCACTCAGGTCATCTTCTTCCTCCCAGGCTGGAAAATCCTCTGCACAGTCTTCAGATTTCAACCTTTCTAATTGAACAGAGAGATACTTCACTTGTTCCCTCAGCTTACTCAAGGTGTCTTCTTTCTCCTTGGGATTTTCATCACTTCCATAACACTCCTCTGATGCAGACGAATGGGGAGGAGAAAGGAATGATTTCTGATCCAAGTCGTCAGGATTATCCTCACAGCCTATGTCAGAAATAGCTTCATTTTGTATAGAGTTGTGGTATCCCTCACCACAGTTATGACAAATTAACTCGGAGGGATAAAACTCCTGACAATAGGCGATGAAAGCTGCATGAAACTCTGAGAGTGAAGAAATGCTAGCAGGGGGTAAAGAATGATACCATTTACGTGCATCCCCTGCTAACGAGAACATGAACATCTTAAGTAATACATCCTCATGATGTATCTCCCACTGACGCATGAGTTCATGAAACTCACTGAGGTGCTGAGCAGGGTTGTCCCCTTCACATTTTCCAAATATGGGCAAATAATCGCCCCATTCATTCAGAGAGTGGGCAACATTAGGAAAACCAGGAATAGCAGAAAAATTAAAAGGAGCAAACCTGCGAGCAAGGATTTTCTCCATATCGAACCAGTGGAGTCGCCAATCAATCCTTGAATCATGGAGTCCCCAGGTGAAAGATGCGCAACTTCGAATGTGTCTGGTCCTTGTTCACCATCAAAGGCCAGATCCTAACGTTGTTGTTACCCCAGGAAGCTTCTCAGGCTGAGAAAGCAGCTGCTGAAACCTTCTCGAGAAAGCTCCTCTGGGTCAG
>ML778763.1:230180-256763 GCA_009831015.1 Picea engelmannii
CATCTCTAGGTTTTCATTTCCTATGGCTTTTATCTTTTACCAGCTGCTTTTACCCCCTGGGCCTTTAGCCCCTTCTTCCCACAAGACAAGATGTACCCCGGAAGGTCATCCTAATGGCCAGACTAGGGGAATGGGATGGATGAACGGGATATAAGATGAAAAAGTGATAAGATGGTGGGAGCGGACGATGGCTCTGCAAACCCCCCTTGGTGCCTAACCAAAACTCATGAATACCAACTTGCTAAGCTACCCCATCAATCACCCCAACAGTGGTCAAGTGGATTAGTGTAAGATCCAAGCGGTCATCCGAAATGAAAGGAACCTAATGCATATATAAGAAGGTTATAATGATCAAATATGACACATACCATGATACCTCGGACCAATTACCTCATGGAGCAAGAGTCCTCTCTGATGCAAGCCCAGGCCGGTATTGATGGAAGCTGGCACTGCTGACAGGACAAGTCTGGCTGAGAAGAAAAAGGATGGGCCCTCCAGGGCCATGCTCAAGTCACTCCTTCTCTCGGTACTCCATGTCTAGGACCATGTGGGCCTCGAGACATGATCTCCTAGTTATCCCTAGATATCGGGGATAACATGGCCTAGGCTCAATCTCCTATGGAACAACCTCATGCTGCTCATCCTCGTCCCCAGTCTCCTGAATGTTTTGTCCTCTAGTATCCCTCTCAACACTAGTACTTGAACCTGTACCCTGTGCCTACGACTCAATACTCTGTACCTCAATCTTCTGCTCTAAGTCTAGTCCCTCCTGGTCTTCTACCTGTGCTGGCATATTTCTAGATCTCCTCAAGGTTCACTACTCCTTGAACTGCATGTCCCTGCTTACCACAATCCTCCTGTGTGCTAGCACAAAGATGCGGTAGGCCTTGGAGACCTCACCGTAACCAACCATGGAGACCTCACTGTAACCAACCGGTATCCCCTTCTCTCCCGTGGGGTCCAACTTTGTCCTCTTCTTCAAAGGGATATGACAATAACAGACATTCCCAAAGATGCGAAGATGACTCAATCTGGCCTAGTACCTGTATAAACCTCCTCGGTTGTCAATTTCCCCATAATGGTATGGGGACTCATGTTCTATATGTATACAGTTGTGCGACAAGCCTCTTCCCATAAAAACATTGGTAACCCCTGATCATGTATCATTGCACGTGTTGCACTTTGCCACTCCATTTTGCTGCGGGTTATAAGGAACTGAGATTAAGGTCAGGTAGGAAGGTCAAGGTACTGAGATTAGATAGTGAAGGGGAGTATAATTCCAATGACTTTGATTCCTTTTGTAGAAAAGTTGGGATCAAGAGGGAGTTGACAGTACCGTACAACCCATAGCATAATGGGGTTGCTAAGAGAAAGAACAGGTACATAGTAGAGATTGCTAATTTTTTTGTTCATGACTTAGATGTACCCATGTTCCTTTTGGCAGAAGCATGTTGTATTGTAGTCTACTTATTGAACAAATGTCCTCATAGGGTGTTGAAGGACAAGACTCTAAACGAAGCATCCACAGGGGAGAAACCAAATGTTTCTCATTTCAGGGTGTTTGGGAGTCTGGTTTACATTCATGTTCCAAAGGAGAGAGGATGAAGCTTGAACACTCTAGCTTGAAGGGTATTCTAGTTGGCTACAATGAGTCCTTTAAGGCTTAGAAGATCTATGCTCATTCTCAAAGGAAGATACTAGTAAGTCAGGATCTGAAGGTAGATGAGGATGCATGGTTTGCTAGGTCCCATGAGGCCCCTATTTTTCTTGAGGAGGAGACAACGCTTGTTTCCCCAAGTGTTGATCCACATGTTTTAAGGATTTCAAGTTCAAGTTAGATAGGAAGCCCCAGTATTTAATGATAAGGAGACAAACCTTGCTGCCCCAAGTGTTGATCCACAGGCTTTGAGGAGTTTAGGTTCAAGTTAGATGGGTTCCATTACAAGTACAGAGACAACTTTACCACCCAGTATGGCGAGGAGGCTAACGTGGCTTACATAGACATTGTAGGAGGCAATAGAGAAAGTTGGTGCACCAACAACTTCTTTTTAGGTAAGCCATCCTCCTAAGAAATTCCCCAATTGTGTTGCACACATGTCTTCCATCATTGATGTAGAGCCTTCCGATCACGAGGAGGAAGTAGGTGAGTAGGTATGGCAGGATGCCATAGTGGAGGAGTACAATTCCATCATGTGCAAAATATCGTATCGAGACCAAAAGGGAAATCAATGCTTGATTCTAGGTGGCTATACAAGGTGAAGCATGCAACTAATGGAAACATCAAGAAGCACAAGGTTCGGTTCGTAGCTAGAGGATTCCCTTGAAAAGAGGGAGTTGACTATGACAAGACTTTTGCTCCAATTGCCAGGTATATTCTATCAAAACCATTATGTCTTTAGCATCTATTTTTGGTTGGTAGTTATATTAGATGGATGTTAAGGAATCCTTCCTTAATGGCTTGATGGAGAAAAAAAATTACATAAATTAGCTGAGAGGGTTTGAGGGGCATGGGCATGAGACCCATGTGTGCAAATTGAAGAAAGCCCTTTATGGGCTTAAGTAGGCTCCTCGTGCTTGGTACTCTAGGATTGATGAGTACTTGTTAGGTTTGGGCTTCACCAAAGATGCTGCAGATCCCAATTTTTATTATTTATTTGATAGGTCTAATTTCCTTGTTATGGTCCTTCCTATATGTAGATGATCTAATACTGACAAGGAGTTCAGAGAAGCTCATTACAAGGTGCAAGGTTGGGTTGGCACAAGAGTTTGACATGAAGGACACTGTATTGATGCACTATTTATTGAAGATTTTCGAGGTACTAAAGGCTTCCCAACAGGTCTGTCTATGACCTGCTGTTGGGCTCTATGTTTAAGGCTCCAGAACTGTCCTTGCTGCTGTTTTAGGACAGAAAACAGGTCTGATATTTCTCTGCCTCAAATCTGCCTTTAATCTGATGATTGGATGATCTTTTAAGGTGCCCTTGCAAGTGTTTTTCTTAACCAATGTTAGCACATGCATAAACCTTAAAACATACAATACTCCTCTAGGATCTTTAACTACTTACACAGCTGAAAATACTAAGCATACATGACAAATGAACACTTCATGTTTTTGGTCAACATGACCCTAGAAAAACCCCCTTGGGGAAAACCAATTTGGAGATAGATGTATATATAGAGATCTCAAAGCAACTGTACAAAAGGAAATAACATAAGAAAAACTTGATACAAATGCTAGCTCATCTCAAGCTCAGCAATGGAGTTCTTGGGAAATGTGCCCCTAGTGCAATAGTCCACCCCCTTTCCTTTGTGCATGCTAGAGAATTCTTGCGCCCTTGATGAAGTCTTTTCTTGATAAGTGGATCCTTGCGCCCTCCTACTCAGATGAAGTGCCCCTCTTGGATCCACCACTCACCACAAGCTAAGGCCTCACCCACAAGTGCGCCCTCCACAAAAATGAAGTGCAGCCTCCACAAATGCGCATCTATAGCTAGTTGTGCCCCCACAAGAAATGGTTGCACCCTCCACTAGATCACGCTCCAACCAAGAGGAAACCCAAGCTAGATGTGCCCTAGCCTCTCATCAAGACACCTCCTCAAGTTTTTTTCCTCTCAACAATGGCTTCTCCTCTCTCAATGGTGTGCCTCCCTTCTCCTCTCCTTCACTCTTTGACACAAGTGAACAATTGAATCTCATCCTTACCCTTTTGCCTCCTTTAGCCTCTCTTTGGCCAAACCTCAAAGATCAATGGCCTAGATTCAATCTAGCCAAGTCTAATCAATGGGTGAGATCTAATCTCAAGAATATCACTTAGAAACCCACTTTACTCAAGTTTCCATAGTTTTCTTTATGTCTATTAATTCACCCACAAAGTGAATTAATTGTCACTTTATGACTTAAGTGACATATTTCACTTTTGACTTAAATCTCCTAAGTCAAAGTGAATTAGATCATAAAGTAAAGGTATAAGGGTAATAGTCTCCCCCTTTGTGTTTAGAAACTCACAAACACAAGGGACCACTTTCCAAGGTACCCAAATCTCAACATATATTGCATCTAGAGGTATGGCATGGTACAGGTGAATTTTTCCTATGGCAAAGAAAATAAATGTTTGAGATTGATCCTGAAAAGGTTCCACGTGATGGATTGTAAACCCATGACCACTCCTATGATGTCGAATCTGATGTTGCGCGCTGATTTCAATTCAGATTTGATAGATCCTTTGGTTTATGTACAATGAATTGGATCCTTGATGTATCTAGTTAATACCAGACTTGATCTATGTTTTGCAGTGAACACCTTGAGCCAATTCATGGTTGAGCGGAGGCCGATTCACTATAGAGATGCAAAACATGTGCTCCAATATTTGAAGGACACAGTACATTATGGTCTGAGATATGCAAGAGGTGGTGAGATGATGATACATGGATTTGTTGATTCTGATTGGGCAGGAGGTGAAGATAACAGGAAGAGTACTTCAGGATGTTGCTTCAGTTTGGGTTCAAGAGTGATTTCCTGATTCAACAGGAAGTAGGGTTCAATAGCAATTAGTCCAGCAGAGGTAGAGTACATGGCAGTCAGTGCTTCTTGTTGTGAAGCCATTTGGATTTGCAAACTAATTGCAAAATTGACAGGTGAGATGTTGGAGCCCACTGTGATCTACTATGGCAATCAACCTTGTATCAAACTATCTGAGAATCCAATGTTTCATGACTGCTCCAAGCCTACTGTGATCTGAACATCTCAAAACATCTGAAGTTCAAGATGTTCAAGGAGAGACTTGGATTGGTGGAGAACACTTTCCTTGCTAAGAGGGAGTGTTAGAGAGTGTATTTGGAATAGTCTTCTACAACACTGCACACGTGTGGCTCATCTGGGTGCTTTTCTGTTACAGCAGCATCACACACAGCAGATCCATACAACATTGATTTCCATGCTGTATGGTGGTCTGTAGATGAGGGTGCAGCATTAAAGGCTAGAGGGCGCATCACTGATTTTAGGATTCCAGCTATAAGGGCGCATGCATGTGCCAGCTATAGATATGAAAGGATTGGATCGGCTTATCCTCAATCTTCAGTTTGGAAGATAAGACACTTTTCTAAGCTTAGATAAATTTTCAGTTTTATTTATAGCAGTCTTTCCAATTTTGAGTTTATCTGTTAGATAGGGCACAGATCCCAATGGAATCAGAGTTTCTTCCTTAGAGTGCTTCCTCTAGTCTCATGCAGATCCCGAGATCTAAGTGATAGGTCTATTTTTGTAAACACTAAGTGTGCCCCTCTCAATTCTATAAGAAAAAGACAGAGTACAGATCTGTAATTAAGTTTTTAGTTCAGCAGTAAGCAGTTAACTGTTTTTATGTAGCAGATTTTCATTTTCAGAAGTAATGAAAAGCACTAAAAAGTTTTGACAGTCAATGTACTGTGTTTCAATCGTATATTTTCTACAGAATGTGTTTATAGATTCTAGCATTAATTAGAAAGTGCAGTTTTGAGTGGCTTTAAGTTTTTCGCTGTTTACTTTACTGTAGGAATTCTTTTAAAGTGCAGAATCTGTTTCCATGGTTTAGAAAATCTAACATACATGTTATATGCCATTGGCATTTACCCCGGGTACCATTCATGAAATGTGAGAGAGTGCCTTGAGGGATTGCCAAAAAGTTTTCCATGGGAAAAAAATACATGTTCGATAAATGAATGGAAAGCTCTCTCCCAAATCAGCCTTAACATTTATTGGGGCTGTATGGAAATGCAACGGTTCTCTCTGTTATTTTTTATTGGGGCTGTATGGAAATGCAACGGTTCTCTCTGTTATTTGTGATACTCTGACTGAAGTGGCTGTATAATATAGATTATGCTGAATAAACTGTGAATGTGGATACACTATATAGGTTTTGTTACTTGAATGGTGCTGTCCATATACTTGTTGTGATCAGCTCAGTGGCACTGTGTACCTTTCTGATGATTATGCATTGTTATGGAATTTATCTGTCTAGGCTTTATTATTACATATATAACTTCGAGTATTACAACTATAACCTTATAGATATCCAAGTTTTCATGCTAATAGTTAATATCTCTATTTTGTTTCTATACTTTTTTCCAATGCTGTGGTAAATATCCCAGTTTTCGTGGTAATAGTTAATATCTATTTAGTTTCTGTACTTTTTTTCCAATGTTTGTAGTTTATTTAGTTAATACCTATATTGTAAGCCAATAACTTAACATCATAAGCAATACCGTCAATTTATAGTGATGTATTTTCACTATTCCTCATTTTGATGGGAGCGGTGGTTTGATTAATTAAATACAGAAACTGGGTATAAAATAAATGGGCCCCAAGTAATTTGATGGATCATTGGCCATGACCTCAAAATATTTTACCTTTATCCCAACTATTGCCAAGAGGGTAAGATTATCTTCAGGAATTTGCCATGATTGGCTTTGCTCTTCATCAACAGGCACACCATGAAGATCATATGTCCTGTAAGCAAAAGCAATGCACCGCAACGTAGCTGCAGCCATCCCCTCAATGATTTTCTTATTCTCATCTACCTGCAATAAAGGATGCAAGCTTCCATAAACTCATGTTGACTAGGAAATCGATCCAAATTAAACACGCATATTGGCATTGGATTTTTCACTGCACACATTCACATTTAGCCGATACACCAAACCTTATTAGGAGTCATTTCTTGCACAGAGCCAGAACTGTCAATCCAGGTTTTGCAGAGACCTAGTATTATCTCTGCAGCTCCTTTCCAGTGAATACGTACTTCATTGTCAGACTGCAATTATGCATTTGAATATAAGAAAAACGCGAATAACAAATAGTCAGAGACAACTGATAGCTTCTTAAATAAAGAAAAAATAGTTTATTATACACAGAAACAAGATCTGGACATGCATGAATACACCCATTACCTTTTTCAGAGCAACACCTCCGCGTTTTTTTTCCGAGTTGAGAGTAAAAACATTTAAGACGGAAGATTTGGATCTTTCATCGTCAAAATTCATTCCAAGCTAAGAGAAGACAACAATGGTCACAATTGAATTATTGGGTAATATTTAATTGAACAAAGTAGAAACATAGCAATAAAGTAATCATCAATATTTTTGACATAGAGAAGACAAAACTGAACATAATACCTTCGATGCCCAAGAAAGAATAGCCTTCTCTGTTGGGGATCCTGTCACTTCCATTTCTCCACGACCCTAACATAGATATAAAAATGATAGTAAGAAACAGTTTAAATGATGGGGAATTCCACATATGATATTCCTTCTTAACACACAATAATATGAATTGTATTATAACTTTTTAATAAGAAACAGTTTAAATGAAGGTCGTTAAGACATCAATGGGGAATTCCACATATGATATTCCTTATTAACACACAATAACATGAATTGTATTACAACTTTTTAATCATACAAAGAAGGGGAAAAGGTAATAACAAAAGAATATTCGATAATCATATGCCAGGAAATACGACCATGTTATTTTGACAAAAAAGACAACTTTTGTTGCAGGCAGGATTCTCAACTTCTTTTCTCTCTTTATTTTTAACACGTCCACTTAAAATGTTTAGAGGAGAGTTCTGGTGGAGCAAGTCACTCGATTATAAAGACAATATCGGTTAAAGGTTTCTATCAGTTATTCCTTCTGGGAACTTGGAACCTGAAGTTGTTGAAAGCAACCTTTGGTGGTTGTGTGATCAAATGGATTACCAACCATCAAAAAGGGTCATAAGCAATTACATGCCATGGAAAATGACTCAAACAAGAATAGTTTAACAGCCTTGCACCTAAAATTTTACCGCAGCAAGCATAGAATGTAGAATAAAATACTAAGACAAATATATATGAAAGAAAAGACTCGTAGGATAACTCAGACTTCATCTCTTGTTACCAAACTTTTAGTGCTGCATACATGGAACATATATGTTAGACATTGAAAAGTCTTCAAACAAAAGGACATTGTCACAATCATCTCACTCCTTTAGAAAATATAAATGGTTTTCAGATTACAAAGTTGAAAGGTGAATACACGTAGGCTAGACCATGGGACGAAAAAGGAATCCAATATTTATCCACTGACAACAGATTAGAATGTAAACTTAATCATGTCAGAATCAGATTGAGTTAAATAAAGGACTATAAATAAACATATAAGCATGTATAAAAGCTAAAGTTTACAGCGATACAAAATACAGCACTGATACTAGGGGCAGCTGTCTCTCTTGACATTGGAGCTAACATGGATACGCCAGCATTGCTTGCCTAGTAGGAAGGGGTAGTCTGTATAATCTTTGATATGAAAAATTTCTTGTATTCAGTTTCTGTGCAGCAAAGTAATATATGATACACTTTCAAAAATGAATTAAAAACGCATCGTTGAATTTGAGAGATGTGAAGATTCATCTGGGATCTGACATGAATTAAAAACGCATCGTTGAATTTGAGAGATGTGAAGATTCATCTGGGATCTGACCTTTGTAGACTTTTTCCAAAGCTACGATAAGAATTTATGACTCATGAAAAGATTTAACTATTATTGATTGTGGTCACCAAATAACTAGCTGAAGTGAACACGAGCATTCCTAAAATGATAATCTCCTCATATCAAAAACATTCATTCCATGCAACATAAAGTCCAAATATTCACAATCGATCCAATCATTTGAAGAATCATTGTCTTCAGCAATCCCTATATTCTTAAACGAATAGGAAACCATCAAATGACAACAGCATGGGGATTCATTTCACATTTCCCTCTTCTCAACAAATTATTTACTATGACACTATTGTCAGACATTCTTAGTCATTGTCAAACTTAGAGAGGATGCAAATCCCTTAACCCAGTGGGGTTACTAGCAACAGCTGCTTTCCTGATCAAAGGACCTCTAAAAACTACACCTTGTATCAGGATGGAAAGCAATCTGCATTTTCTTTTGCCTCATATACTGCTTAACACACTCAAACGCTGTCTTCTTAAATCTCAAGTATTGGAACTTAAATAATATTGGAAACTAAGAGATAGTCATTAGTCCCGTCAAATCTATTTATTTTACTTCCAATTTAGTATCCTTTAATTAGCCCACAACAACTAAAATCAATCTCTTTATGTACAGTGAAAAATGTTTCACCTATACCAGAGGTCTCCATGCAAAACAAACCTTCAAAAGGAATAATCTAATATTTTAATTAGCCAACAACAACTAAAATCAATCTCTTTATGTACTGTGAAAAATGTTTCACGTATACCAGAGCTCTCTATGCAAAACAAACCTTCAAAAGGAATAATCTAATATTTTGTCAATTCTCAAAGGAAACTCCAACAGAGCATTAATTCACTTGTGAAATCACCAGAGTGTCAGGACAGACGCCAATGTTCAATTCTCAATTCGGTCTGCCCAACCAGTATGGCATGAGTTCAAAATGGACAAGGCCCTAAGCTAATGTCCAGCGACTTTGGCAGAATTGACACCCGTCAGACCTGGCATCTTAGCCAAAGAAGACCCATCCTGTGTAATGCAGTCCCTGGGGTGTGTTTCTCTAAGCTTCCAACAACCAACCAAACAAACAAAAAACAAAGCTTCCAACAACCAAAGCAAAAAAAAAAGATTTATATTAATGTCTATTGTCCTCTAAAGACCAAACTAGGTCAAAGGGACAAGACATTACACCAATAATGATAAGCCTAAACTACATCATGTTGATTTTGCCTATCAATCCAACACACGACTAATAATCCAAATAAAATTGCTTTATTAATATTAGCACAGCTAGGTTATCAACAAAAATTCAGCAGAAGCATAAAACAAAAATCAATCACACATTGCACAAGATATTCGGATAAACACTCCAGGGAAAACCCTTGTGGGAAAACTAGATCTTCTTTTATTAATCTTGGGCTCCCTTCCTAGGATAATGACCCTTCATAGGATTACAATGCAACAACAATCTAGCCCACCTAGCTCCTATCTCCCTCACTACCCCTTTGCACCTTTCCTCAACCCTTCCCACTCACACTTGGATGAACTCTCTTCACATTTCCTCAATGAAATCCCCTCACTCTCTACTCAATGTGTGTCTCATCCTCTCACTTAGACTACCTTTTATTACATTAAGATTTGACCAAATCAATCACTAACCCTAGATCTCCAAAGTGATCAAAGGCTGAAATTTAATCTCACTTTCACTTTAGATCTAATGGCTATGACTTAATTAAACTCTCGCTTATGTTACTAATTCCAAATAACTTAAGCATTTAACTTAATCAGTTAAAAGAGCATTCACTTTAACAATTAACACATAAAGTGAACTTCCTAAGGTTTTCTGAGAGGTTACAAGGACAAACTCCACTTGATAGACACCAAGCCTATGTGGAAGTACATGTCCAATGCTAATACATCAACACTCCCTCTTAGCGAGGAAGGTACTTCTACCACTTAAAGATGGCTTTATCTTCGCTATCAGATCTACTACCATCCCCGCTTTCCAATCCACCTGATTGTCTACTCCCTCTTACACGAAAGCTATCCCAACCATCTCGCTTGGACTTGTCTGCAAAGACTTTTCTCTGATCATGCTCCTAGAAGCTTCCTACTCCTGAGCATCCTGCATGGTCATCTTGTACCATGACTTCTTCTGGACAAACTTGGAAGGCTGCTCCTTCACACCTGAACCTGAAGGCTGAGTCCCTCTGAGTTGCTCAACCTTTGGAGCTCCCTACTCCTTGTCTTTTGTCTCTCTGCCACTATTTGCCATAGCTCGCATAGGCTGGCCCTTTAGCCAATACAAGTTGCTCTCTCTAACTGCAAATATAACTGCTTTGTTTGAACTAGATCCTCTAGGCATGATCAACGCCTATCCATCTCGGAGTAAGACCTCACAGCCCTTCTTCTCAATTGTTGAGATTGAGAGCACACTCCTGAGTTCACACCCACAACACAATCGTCACTCTCAATATGCTTCTTGACTCCATCCGAAATGTCACTGTTCCATATCCCTGCACTGCATGCTTGGTTCCCATACCAAGTTTCACATACAGATCTGAGTCAGACATTGTGAAGCTCTCGAACACCTCTTGTGCTCCTGTCATATGACATGAGACTCCACTAACTATTAGCCATGCACCAACTCATATGGTGCCCAAGGTAGTATGGGAAACAAGTAAGAGCTTTGACTGTGCAAACTTTTTGACAAACTCATCCATTTGGGCCTTTTCCAACCCAATTACCTCTCGTTGCATTTCATTTTCCCGCTTCTTCTTGTTCGTACATTAACGTGCATAGTGACCAAACTTGTGAAATGCAATGCACTTGACTTTGCTCATGTCCTTCTTCTTCTTGCCGTCTCAGCTGGCAATCTTCTCGCCCTTCTTTACCTAGCTGGCAAGAGCTACATTCTCATCATCAACCTTGTGCTTGCCTCCATTCAGCTCTTCATCCCGAAATTCCTCTTGAACGAAGTCATCCCACAATCTCGACCAATCAAGAAGCTTCTCACGTGCCATGACTCCTTTGATGAACGGTGCCCACTCCTTTGTGAAGGCTTTGAGCACCGTCCTCACCAACTCTGAGTCATCCACTGCTTCCCCGATCGTTGTCAGTTCATTTCGAACCTGTCGAATCCGGGTGAGATAAGTCGCCACCATATCTCATCCTGTCATCTTCATATCCTTGAGCTTCTCTCTCAACACCATCTTGCGATTCTCATACTTTCTCTGAAACAAGCTCTTCAGAGCCTCCCACGTCACTGGCTGAGTTCTTTATCAATAAATGAGGGATCAAGTGATCCTTCACTTTGTCTAGGATTATGTGTCTGGCTTTTATGTCCTTTAACTTATGGGCAGCTAGATTTTTTGGATCTGCTGGTGGGGCTAATATGGAGTTGGCAAACTCCCAAATGTCGTTCTCCATCAACACTAACATAATCCTCTCCTTCCAAGGATTGTAGTTGGACACCCCGTCCAACCTATCTTCGAATCACAATCCCGAAGCGACCATCTTCACAACCTGTTGATAAACTCAAATCTAGCTTCACGTACCTGCTGCACGTTGCCCATACCTACTACTTGCTGCCCAAATTCACTGCCCTCTACTCGAGCCTACTGCTTGCTGCCCGGACCCCTGTCCGAGGCTGCCTACAGCCTGTTGCTGCTGCTCGAGGATTGTTTGCACTCTCTGCGGTTGCCCGATGGCTTGTTTCCTTGGCGGTTTCTAACTTAGACGACGTTTGGCTCAACTGCTTCTCTTCTACCCTTGTCTATCAGCTGAGCTACTCTTTCTCAACGCACGATCCATTGTCTAATCTTGTGCCTACCTCACCCTGCTTCCGACGACTGTTTGCACTTACACTGTCGGCAACTTGCTCCTGCAGCACCCAACGCTGTTATCACCTGCAAACTCACTCTGCAGGCTGACTGCTTCTCCCAATGACCACCTCCGTTGGCTTTCCTCTGCTGACTCATACCGCTACCCTATCCACCTAGCTACCTGCATGGTAACCACCACACAACCTGCGCAATCTCTTCTCCGTTCATTGGGCTAGCCACTCCTCACCCACACGACCACACCCAACATTGTCGACATGTTTCTTTGCACCTCAACCACCTGTTAACTACCCATAGCTCACGTTCGCCGCTCTTTTGCTAGCTCGACCAATCTGGTGTTTCTTCCAGCAGATCTATGTTGCTCGTCGACACTTCCAACCTCCACGCGTGCTACTTCCAACTCCTATCGTTGTGCACACAACCAGTTGTCATCCGCCTTGCTAGCATCTCAGCAACCCATGTGACTCCTTTCTTTGTTGTCGGCACACAATAATACATTCAGTTTGATCCCTCTCTCTCGCTGTAGATTCTTAGCTTCAACAGCCTGATCCGATTTGCAGACTGCCCAATAAGCTCAACTAATGAACTTTTCTCACGAGTGTTAGATTTAGGGAAAAATAGAGAAAACATTAATATCTTTTAATTCTGTTCACTAATATAAATGTAGATCAACACATTAAAACAAAGGTGCGGAAAATTAAACCTTAACTTACCTCTAGTCAATGAAGAATGTCCCTGTCACATGTGGATGTTGTCCTCTTTAATATACTAAGAAAACAAGCTTAAAGTTCATGGATCAAAACTCTAGGGTTTTGATCTCTATCATGAAGATAGGTAGACAATTTTGCGAAGGAGAGGACCACAAGCAAGGCTGGTGCAAACACTTAACAACTGTCCAAAACTAAGACTGTAATACTCTACAACAATCAAAAGCTTCAAGCTGGAGAAGGTACCAACAACTGGGACAACAAATAGAAAAACCCTTCAAGAGGAAGGCACCAACAAATAGGGACAACAAGGAGAAAGCACCAATAATCAAGGAGCAGGAGCCATTGGCACCCTCAACATTCATAGCAACAGCAAGAATAAGAGTAATAGAGGCCACCACACCCTTACAATACACAACAACAACACACGGTGGGGGCAAAAAAGGGCTGCGACACCCACACTAGCAAGAAGGAGGTCCGCGACTCCTCAAAACAGTCAAGGGACAATCCCCTGCACATATAGTCAGCCAAGGGAAGGCCTGTAGCATGCATAGAAATCTTAGGAGAGGTCCAACACCCTTAAACCAACAAGAAAAATCAATCCTGAAGCTCCCAGCCAATAAGTGTCCAACAAGTACCTCAGATCGAAAAGTAGAAGACCACAAGGATAGTTGTACCATAAACAAGAAAGACAATCTAAGGTAGCCGCAACAAGTTCATATTAGGAAGTGTGAGAAGAGTGAGTGTGTGTAAGAATTCTAGAGGGAGGGTTTCTTTTATAGCTAAGGTAAGGGGTTAGGGCTAGAATAAAATAATTAATAAATGACATTTTAATTAATAAAATTATTAATTAAAGGTCAAATAAGTCAAAGTGACTTATAAAAAACCCAACACAACATTAATCAAGAAAGGAAACAAGATCAAACAAAGGGGGAACCATAAGACAAAGTCAAGGGGGTCCTCAATGGAAAAACATGTCCACATAAGTCTCATAATGACTTATAAACTTCTATAATCACTGCATAAGAGGGTACATCAACAATGTGGTCATGTCCATCTTCTTTGCCACTCCTAGGTCTCATGGACCATCCCGGGAGAGAGGAAGATGATCATACATCATCACATCTTGGTACTTAACCAAGATCTACCTAGTCCAAGACCAGGTTGCCCTAGAACACATCTGGGGGCCCTAGCACACATTTAGGGTCTTATCCACCAAGGTACAAGACCAAGGATCAACCCATGCCTTAAGCAAGGGTTCCCTGGAACACATCCAGGGGCTCTAGAACACATCTAGGGACTTACATCAACCGCCAAGGAACACATCCAAGGATCAATCCAAGCACCAGGCAAGGATTCCTTGGAACACATCCAAGGGCCCTAGAACACATCTAGGGACTTACTGCTTAGTCCTAGACCAAGAACCCCAGTCATATACTGGGGGTCCTCACTAGGGTCTTTTGCCATGGCTCTCACTACTTGGTCCCAAACCAAGAAACCCCAGGAGTGCACCAGGGGCCCTAGTCCTCAGCTAGGGTCTTATGCCATCCTTCCGGAGAATGTCTCTTGCAGCTACACTAATTTCAACAACGGGGATACCGGCTACAACAACCAACCGCTGATTCGTACGTCGTACGGTGTTGTACGATGTACCTTCTCCTTTCTTTTTAATTATTAAATCTTGTAGCTAAGTCTGCAAATTTAGAATTTCCCGCAGACCTGAATTTTCTCACTGCTACAAATCGATCTTGGCAACTTGGTTTCCGTCAGAGACCAAGCTCTGATGCCATGTTGATTTTACATGTCAACCCAACACATGACTAATTATCCAAATAAAATTGTTTTAATAATTATTAGCACAACTAAGTTATCAATGAAAATTCAGCAGAAGCATAAAAACATAAACCAATCACACATTGCAGAAGATATTCGAGTAAACACCCTTGGAAAAACTCTTGTGAAAAAACTAGATCTTCTTTTATTAATCTTGGGCTCCCTTCCTAGGATAATGGCCCTTTAAAGGATTACAATGCAACAATAGCCTAGCCCACTTGGCTGCTATCTCCATCACTACCTCTTTGCACCTTTCCTCAGCTCTTCCCACTCACACTTGGATGAACTCTCTTCACCTTTCCTCAATGAGATCTCTTCACGCTCTACTCAGTGTGTGTCTCATCCTATCACCTAGGCTGCATTTTATTACATTGAGATTTGATCAAATCAATCTATAGCCATAGATCTCTAAAGTGATCAAAGGGTGAGATCTAATCTAACTTTTTTTTTTCGACTGGGGAAATCAACAACTAGTGAGGCACGTACTTGCGTGACATGTTGTCGTGTTATCCGATTGCTACCACTATAATCCCAGGCATGTTAACACGACCTCTCACGCAACACACAAAGCGTCGATGGTTTCGAACTGATGACTTCACATAACAGAGTGTCTTAATAATACACTCCATCATAACGGAGTGTTTTAATAATACACTCCATCACCGACTATTCTACACCTGGGGGGCATCTCACTTTCACTTTAGATTTGACGACTAGGACTTAATCAAACTCTCACTTAAGTTACTAATGCTAAATAACTTAGGCATTTAACTTAATTAATTAAAAGATCATTCCCTTTAATAATTAACACATAAAGTGAACTTCTTAAGATTTTCTAAGAAGTTACAAGGACGACTTCCACATGCTAGATACATAGCCTATGTGGAAATACATCAACAAGTCAAAAGACAAGACATTACACAAATAATGAGAAGCTTATTTAAAAGCAAGGAATATGTTTGAAATATGTTTCTGGAAAAGAAAAAAAATAAAACTCCATGAAAATTTGTCATAAATTTAACAAGGCTGCATTGCAGCATATACCTGTCGCTATGCAGGTATAATAAAATAAAACAATAGTTGTATTGAATCCACCACATGTGTCGAGATGAATAACAAATTCATTTGTTGAATATGGCAGGCAAGCATCATCTCATTAAATGACGTTGAAGATCCTTCCATAGTCGTTGAAGATCCTTATGCAACTGTGACAATAAGAGATGAATTTGAACAACAAATCACAATTTAGAAAAATGTTTTAAAATAATTAAAAAAATCAAATTGTAATGTTATTAAACCTTTAAAAATGCTCAAAATTATTTTGGTCAAACCCCAGCTAATAGACAATCAATAGCATATCCAATACTATATACCACCCCAAGCGGCAGGTATAATAACCAATATCCCTTCACATTATTTTGAATGATCTAAAAAAAACCCAATTTCATAAAACATTTAGATTATACATTGTAAAACGCTCAAACTTATATTTAAGATTAACACTCAAAATTTGTAATATAAAAATAAAACTTATATTTAAGTTTAACCCTTAAAAAATTGTGAAAAAAAATATACAAATGCCATCAACTTTGAATTGTACAAAATATTATATTATTTTATTTTAACTTCAACACTCAAATAATTGTGAAAGAAAAAGTACAATTGTCATCCATTTGAATCCTACCTACAAAATATTATTCTATTTTATTTAAATGTGCTTAGGAAAAAGGTACCCATTAAATGAGAACAACTAAAAAAATAAAAAATGCATATCCATGCCAAAAAAGAAAGGGTTATTCATTTAACAAGATGGGCCCCCAACTTTTGACAATATATATAAAAAAACAAGAAATATTTATTACAATCACATTGGGGGAAGTGAAGGCAGCAATAAGCTTCAAAGTTTTTGGCCAATAAGATATCACATAAATGAGATTTAAAATTTTAAATAAATAATTATTTTTTAAAACTTTGAATAAAAAGGTGTATATTTTATGGTCAACTATGAACTAATAGAAAGTCAAACCTAACTCAAAGCTATATACCATACCTATCAACAAGTATAATAAAGGAGTAATTCTACTTTTTGAACCCATATAAAATCAAAACCAGTCAAATCACTACTAAAATCAATGAATTTACAATTAAAATAAATAAAAAAAGTAAAACAATTAAACAAACATTTCTGAAAAGATTTACAGTGTTGACAATGCAATTAAAAAAAGAAACAATGCAATTAAAAATACAATATTAAATTTTAGAATCTTGCCTCCAACTGTTTATTTTTTTTTTAATACAAACACCTGAATTGAACAATTGGACATCTATAACCAAGTTTCTATTCATACCATAGTAGCAGAGTTCGGTCAAATCAGGCCCTTTCGTATGGGAATTCGACCAAAAAATCAATTCAGTCGAATTCTTGGATTCAATTTGCATGAAACCCGTAAAAATAATAATCTTTACCTTTAAAACTTAAATTTAAAAATTATTAAACTAAATTGGACTTGGGTTTTTGACATGGAAATTTCAAAATATTTGGTATATAGAACGCATCATGAGGTATCTCCATGTAGGGACCACTTTCAGACAGACATTCCATAACATGGTAAGTAATATTGGTATGCTTTTAACTTTTTATTTTTTTTATTTTGATAACCTGCATACGTTCGAATCGGAATTTTCCACCACAATGTTTCTCAAATTGAATGGAATCCTAATCCGAGTATGTAACAATGATTCATGCTCGTGCGCTTGGAAAGATTCTAATGTTTTACCTTAGGTTTATAGACACTCCCTGTAGTATTCTGGGATATGCCCTCAACAAGAAGAGCTTGTACGACAGAAGGGAGACTTTCTGAACTGTCCGGTGGCTCCCTCATCTTACCAGCAATGCACGCCTTAACAACCGTCATCTGCAAGCCAAGTATGGTTTGTTATGTGACACGACGGTTAAGGTTCATGTAAAATTAACAAGAAGAATGTCAAACCATATAACAATTGCTGCACAATGCCAATGTCTTATTATAGCCCAACACATTTATAAGAAGGAACCATGCCCATTCATATTAACCAATGACAATGACTAACCTGATTCAAGGTCAGTGTTCCCGTTTTGCCACTACAAATTGTCGTAGCAGAACCCATAGTCTCACAGGCTGACAACCTTCGTACCTGCATTAGCATGAATTCTAAGAAAGCCCAATTACCCATTCATCTCTAGTAATAGGTTATTTTGAATTAAATACTAACCAAAGCCTTGTCCGCCATCATCTTCCTCGTTGAATAAGCTAAACTGTGAATAAAATGAGAAAAATAATGTTAAACAAAGAAATGTAGCTCTCAAAGAAATCGGAAACCATCCCTACAAATGAATCTAAATAGGCTAAATTTTAAAAAACTTCTGCGATTGATTATACATCAAGGTGACTGCCAATGGAAGTCCATCTGAAACTGCAACAACAACAATGGTGACCTACAAACAAATACTTTCATTAGTATTACGCTACTTTATATTTTCATATAATTCTTGAACATGACTCTTCTTAACATTTTTGTAAATGTAGAAATAAATGATTTTATAGAAACCATCCATTCCAAGCATAAAAGTGACAAGATAGTGAAAATAGGACAATTATGGCCTACCGCAATTTGAAATATTTGAACAATTCCATTAAACGCATGTCCAAACTTGGTCTTGCCTGCTTGAAATATGGGTTTCCCATTGGAGTCTTTTGTATGTCCAGTAAATAATCTGATAAAACAAGACAGTGTACAAGTCAATACAAAGAATGTATGGCCGTGCAAAACACAAATAATTTAGAAACAGTCAAAGGTGGAATCACTTACGTAACCGTGAGGATAACAAAGACTACAACTGCCACTGTAAGTCCAAGCTTACCACCAGAAGTAGCAACAACATTGAGGTGGACCTATTTATAAACAGGAAACTCTTCATAAAACCGAAAGATGTGAGGCTACCACTCCTGGCGATGAATAGATTGCAAATTAAACAAGTCAGGGCAGACAGACCTGTAGGGGAGTTTCTTCCCCATTATCCTCTGATATGCCAGCCATCACTAAACCCCAGTTAGTATTTAATCCCACAGCAGTTACCTGAATTCAGGGATTAGAAGTCAAAATAAAACAGAGCAGGAAACACCAATGACAGAGAAAGCTAATCCTTTAAATCACAATTAGGAAGCATAACTATTTCCAGACGTATAACCAAGCATAGCAACTAACCAGCATGGTACCACAGCCATCTGCCACCTTACAGCCAGACATCATAAAGGGATTTTTCTTATCTTTATAAACCTAGAAGAAAAACAAAGAGGTAAGTCATACTCTGATGAAAATATTACAAAATTTTAGCATCACAAGCTTCTGGGAAAATTCACTGATTTGCTAACAGGATAAGAAGCTAAGAGACCAGCAAGAAAGTTACATACAAACTCGCTCTCCCCAGTCATACTAGATTCATCAATCGACAGAGAATGTCCTTCAATAAGGATGCCATCTGCAGGGACCTGAAAAGAAAAGATGTATCTTTCAGAGCAGAGTTATTCAATTTCTATAATGAAGCAGCATTAGTACACAGGCAATTTAAATATACCCGATCACCAATATTGAGGGGAACAACATCGCCAACAACAAGATCAAATATGGAAACTCTACTTCTTCTTCCACCCCTGATCACCTAAAATTGTAATGCAAAACAGTGTCTGATCATAATTCTGAAAATCAAATCTCAAGGATTCCACATATGTATATAGACAGGTATATACGAGAAATTTCAATGACGAAGGAAGTTGGCGATGGGAGATGCACCTGACGTTGAATATTTCTCTTCTCTTTATTCAGATTTTGGAACTGAAGAGATTGTTTGTAATCACTGGTTGCTGCAAATAAAGAGGCATAATCATCGACGTGTGCATAAATATAGTATAAAATGCAATAAACAAGCATTACACATGAAGATAAGATAATCAAGTTCTAGAAAATAGGTAAGAACAGAGTATACAACGGCTACTGTTTTTTCCTTGGATCTTAGTCAACCATATAGTATAAAATGCAATAAACAAGCATTACACATGAAGATAAGATAATCAAGTTCTAGAAAATAGGTAAGAACAGAGTATACAACGGCTACTGTTTTTTCCTTGGATCTTAGTCAACCACATATGGCGAACATTTTCAAAAAACTTGAATTTCGTTGAAACCCAATCAGTGGTGACTTTAATCAGCCATGCAGTATTTTTTAATAAGTTAAAAAAATAAACGTTAATGTTCCTTTTTTTGAGGGGCTAAACTTTAAAAATTTAAAAACAACCATTATGTAATGTATGTATTCGTATGTTACATAGATATATGGTTTTGTATTTGACATTTAATTATATATATATATTTTTGGGTGAAATTGAAGTGAACAAATATTTGTATTTGATTTTTTAATATATTTATCTATAATGGAATTCACTTGTCTTGTTTTCATTGAAAATAATGGTGAATATTAAAATGTTTTAACATACAAATATGCACTGACAAACCTTTTTTAAATTTCATTGTCCCCAAATTTAATAAAAAACACAAACCAAGAGACTTAATTTTGGATATTTTATATACTTTCACCTGAGAGAAAAATGAGTAACTCCCCCATTAACATATTGTAGATGACACTAGCAAACAAAGGAATTAATAGACAATTTGCTTCTCATAAGAGATTGCTCTCGCTTTTGTGGGCCTTCCCTCTTGGTTTTTTTGAGGCATCTTGGCTCCTTCAATATGTTGGTAATTTTTATTGATCATTTTCTTCTTTTTAGATACTCCCTTGATGCTCTTGGTTACTTTTTGCCTTTTAAGGAGGAGTTGAACAAGGTAATGAGATAAGATATTTATAGACAATACATATAGGTGACCATCACTGACCTCACAAGGACCTTAGTACTAAGATGGCTTCTATTTTAAATAGTACACGCAGTTAGGAGATGGCCTTGTTATTAGACCTGGGTATACTTCAAAGTCACATGATTAAGGTTCAAGTTCAACAACAATGAAATTCAGTTCAAATTTTGACTTTTCCGATGATATTTGGATAAGAATCACCATTGGACTTGGCATATACATATTTTCAAAATATAAATGGGGTGTTCAACCTTGATCCCTGATGCTCAATGGGTGACCCCTGACAAAATGTCATCCATGGGATTGTGCAATGAGAGATCAAACGACAAAGAATGAAATCAGCGAGCTTGTTGATAAATGACCGCCAAAAATTTATGTATCGTTAGATGTGGATCTAATTCGATGATTGCAATCTCAGATCAACTTTTCCCAAACAGGTTTTTGCTCAGAACATGAGTGTCATGATGGAATATGCGATGTTTGCAAAAAAATGTTTGATGGAATATTTCAGGGTTATTTCAAGGTTCCCACATGTGCAGACCCTCGTAATAGATGTGTTCACCTATTTGATTGCCGCGAGCAATATCCCCCGACTATAGAGTCTTTAAAAGTCTCTCAGCGGGTTGGACATCCATGCTCGCATGGAACATAGCCATTCGACTGCCAACTATATGCATGCAATGACGTACCTATTCTGGTTTCCGTGATTCCACTCCATTTAGCCAACAACTTATTTCAAGCAAATGCCCAAAACTCAAGACTTGACTTGTTCTTGTGTCCAAGTTCAAGTTCCAAGGTATGGAAAACAATGATCAATTTTAATGATCATTTGCAGGGTTATTTTTAATTTCAAGTTGAAGAGTATATATTCTTTCAACACTTTTTTGATGAAAAGTTGAAAAAATAGTTTTATTTTAATTGACAAAAGTAAACTAAGTACACATTTCAAAAAAATATTTAAAAAAGATCTTAAAATGTTCAAATTTAACAATCATTTCAATAAATATAATAACAAGCATACTTTGTAATTTCAATATAACTTTTTATTAAGTTATATATAATAATAATAATAATAATAATAATCTAATTTTAAGGTCATGGCCAAGCTAGACAACAAATTGGTGTATGAGACCCCCTTGTTTGTGGGACAAGGAACCCCCTCCCCTCAGCGACTGCTAAAGTCTACGGAGGTATACATACTCTACCTCCCTCTGAATTGAACTTGTGACCACTTAGGAGGAAACACATCTTCCTAGCCATTAGGAAAAGAAGAATTCATAAACATTAAGTCATGTTTTCTTTGAAGAAATTTCAAAATGTTAAAAATGCAATATGAAACTTTAGACACAATCACAAAATCAAACATTTTAGTGGACGCCAATATAACAGAGGATGTAATTTATATATCCATGTGATGCATAAACATTGCATCTTATATTCATATTTTGAGCATACCCCAATCACGGTTAACCATAAGAGTCATGTTCATTCTAGATTTCACTAGAAAATAAGAAATTGTACTAGTTCTTGGGATCATTGTTGAAGGGTGATAATTCTATCAAAATATTATAAAAGCAATGAAGAGACCCTACTTTATTTACAAGTCTTTAGGAACATGGCAATCTAGCATGATTGCATCCATATCTTATTATGTTTATGATTTGGAGCTTTCCAAGATCCATAGAAACATGAAACTAAAGGAAATTACTCATCAAGAATACCAGTTGTGTTATTATGTTATTTTTATTGAGGATATTGATTGTTCACTTTATCTCTTAAACCATGCGAAAATGCATGAAAAACTGGGATGTTAGAGCACAATCCCTAATGCATAAGTTTGATGAGATTAAAAAATATGTTCCTTTCTCCCTAGCTTTCTTTAGAATCCCACGAGTTAAAAAAATGTTGTTCCAAGCTTTAATTCTATAAAGGATATGTCTCCTTGATCTTGATCTTGGGATGAGGTAGGGTGAAAGAGAGTTATGGAGCATTCAAAAAATATTTGCAAAGTATCATCACACTGATGTCAATGTTGCTAGAAACAACAACAAGAAAGTGAAAGAGTGATAGATAAAGATGCATAGAATAAAAAAAAGTAGAATGATCATTCTAGAGAACAAATGAGTGAGGATTTGATGATGCTACAAATTAAATGAACAAATTCAGAGTTCTCATTGTTGTGATCCCAATTTTAGGTTTTGTAATGTTGACAAGGTTCATTTTCTACAAGTTCATATCTAAACTTAATTTGGAACATACAAGTTAGAAAATTTTACCAAGCTTAATAGAGTTTTTAATCCCAAACATAATCATTAAATAGTTTTATGTGAAACAAAGAAAAACTATGTGTTATCTTTATGATAAACTTGATCAAACTTGTACAAGATTGGCGGATTGTTGAGAGATTTACATTCAATTCTTAGTTATGTGTTTTGTTTCCATTATCTATTGTATTAGTGTGGATGCCACAAATTACATACTAAGTTGTTGAGAGTCTTGCTGAAAAAATAATCATATTAGATACAAAAGTTATGACCATGTCATGAATTTTAAGAGGCAACACATAGCATTATGAATGCAATGAAATAACTACAAAACAACATGTCAGATACTATTAAAGACATGGAATATGTGAACATGAAAAAGAAAGATGACTTAATTTTCTCGGGTTCACTCAATGTCTAGTGTTTTCTCTTCAAAATTGACATTGAACAAATCAATTGTAATTAATCCTACTAATAAGCTCCCAATGTTATTACAACTTACATTCGTAACCTATGATGAATTGATTTGGTTTTTTATAGAGCCAAGAGCAGAGGCAAAGCCAATGGCATCATGGTGAGTGTGGGATTAAAAAACATCAAGTATGTAAACTAAATGCAATGTCATTTCCCATATTCACAAGAATAGACAATGCTCATAACACATGAATTCAAGTGGGGATTCACAAAGATAATGTGTATAAGCTTCTTTAGGAAGCTTTCATTAAGTGACACATAAAATGGTACATAAACCAATACAATGGTAGGATATTTATCTAGGTGTGAGCTATGTGATGGATTTAATGTTGTGGAAGGGTACACTGTATCATGGAATAGATAAGAGCAAGTTGAATAGAGATGATTTTAGTTTTTATATGCCAAAGGAAATCAATGTTCATTGACCAACCAAGCATTGGAAGTGAGAACATTGTTAGGTTATTGAAAATATGATCCTTCTTTTGACATTTTCTAATATTTGGTGTACTTCATAAATGAGAAGTGATTTCAAAATTTTAATTTTTTTTGAAGGGTAGTTTTTGAATTACCCTTCTAGGATGAGTTTGAACCCCTTGGAAGGGTTGAGAATGGTTCAATTTTGGTCATTGATGGACAATAAGTTAGCTTTTGTCTTAGATGATTGAATTTAATTAAAATTCACAAATTAAAATTTTAAAATTTAAATGAATATCTGTACCATTCACCTGTGAGTACTCTTGCACATGTATTCAGAATAGAGGAACTGATCAAATGAAGAAAAGGGGTTTGTAGGGGCAGATCATGAAACCTCTTTTAAGGTAGGCATCCAAGACAATAGGTTACTCCCAACAGTGAAGGGTGTGAAGGAGATATGCATCAATTTTCTGAGGGCAATCTTGATGGGATTGCAGATTTGGTTGGGGGCTCCATTCATGTAAGCAATAAATTCATTCTAGTGCGTGAGTGTGGTCAAAATCGATTTTAGGATTACGTTCAACCACTTTACCATGCCCTTAAGCATGCACACCACCATTGTGTGTTTCCTCTTTTTGCACACTTAGACGCTAGATATATATACACCAAAAGGGAGATCTTTTTTCTCACATTGACATTCAACTAGATTATCCAGATTTGAAACTGAAGTGATGACGTGTCCCCCAAAACTTCCACGATTGGGTTCTAGAACTAACCTACTAACTTTTCTTCCACGTTTCTTAGTCAACACTAATATTCTAGGATCAACCACACCTGCGGTTGAGAGGACAGGGTAGGATTCCCTTGCCTTAGGAGGTTCCCCTCATGGATATGTTGGAGAATTTAGTGATAAGGTTGGCGAACCTTCATAATTGCAGCGTTCGTTTAGGGTAATATTATTGTTGTTCATTTGGTTACGATATGTCATCAATGGCTCACTCTCTTTGTATATACAAAAATTTTCAGGGCTCGTGACTATAAATGGTGAAAAGTCTCAACTAAATCACAACTCTAAATCTTCGGAAAAAAAATTCACAACTCTAAACAACTATTATCATGGAATCCCCATCCCCATTGAAATAGACATCCTATAGGATAGTATGAAAGACAATGCATTTTTCTTTTCTATTTAAAAGGTTCCAATTTTTATTCAACTTATCTCGAAGAGAAATGTGGCTACTAAAATACTTACACATTATTTTAGATTTATAGAGATGAATTTATCATGATACTTGTACATTATTGTACATTATTTAAGGTTTATAAATTGAAAACAATTTATTATACTTTTATATCTAATTTTACTAAATAAAATTTTAAATAAACATATTAAATTTATACATTTTATCTAGTGAAATTAACTATTGAATAATTTGGATAATAAATAAGCCAAATGCTTGCAAAAAGTTCTTTTCTTGAATAATAATGTAATCATGTATAGATCTAATGGCATCCAAATTTTATTAATCCTCTTATAAAACCACTCAAATTTCAAAAGAGAATGTGCATACAACTTTTTTATTTCAATTTTGATAAATACTTTGTAATAATATAGATTCTAAAATCTTATAAAATAATGATGATATTATTGAAAACAAATCTTAATTATTTTAATATTTTTTATTATAAATTTTATTTTCTCATTTTAAAATATCATTATTATATATGGCTTGAGTGAGCCTAATGGTTAAGAACATGTGTTTCCTTCTAAAAGTTCACCTGTTCAAATCTAGAGGGGAGTAGGGTATGTATACCTCCGTAGAATTTACCAACATTGTGCCTTTTCACAACTTTCAATTATTTGTGGAATTGGCCTCTGGTGGTTCTCATACTCGTGTGACATCGGTAAATGCCAATCGGTTTACACTCACGTGACACCAGTAAATCGAGGTCAGAATCGAACTTGAAACCTCCTTTTTACATTTCCTTCCATTTACACTGCGCTTGTCAATCGATCTACACCCGGGAAAGACTTCAAAATTATAATAACAAGCGCTTATACAACTTTAAATTACTTTAAGTTAATTTTTTTAAAGATTTTATATGGTAAAAAATGTTCTCCTTAAAAAAATAATTCTTATATTTCAATCTTAAATGTTGTAATGAAAATTTATATATTTTAAAAATAATAAAATATGAAAGCGAATGTATTGAAGGCAATAAACATTGTGATAAGATAATGAGTGAGGGGATATGTATGAAGATAAAATGTTGATTGGGTCTACTTAGTGTGATTGTGGGATGAAGTGTTATCCTTCCCACCTATTTTTTATTAGTTCATTATGAGTATATTGTTGTGAAGGTTGTGAGTCCTCATATTAACCAATGATGTTCTATTCATGACATGTTGAATTCATTATGAGTCTATTGTTGTAAAGGCTTCAAACTCTTTTATTGAACAATGACATTCTATTCTCCATAATAACATATTAAGTGTATTATTGTCAAGCCATGTTGTTAACCAATCAAGAATTAAGAAAAATGTATAAACACAAATTTTAATGTAAAATAAGCATATAAAGTTAATATGAAATAATTATTAAATTATTAATAATTTTATATATGTGGGAGAGAAAATAGCTTTTTAT